>VDFB02097283.1:62698-78110 GCA_007258455.2 Sequoia sempervirens
GATGAATTGAATAGTGATAGAAACTAGTCTACTATAGTTAATGATGATGAAAATACATTATATAAAATTATGCAGGCATTCTCATATTACTTAGAATCTCTAGTGTGTCTCTACAAACTTGTGACCATTGAATTTGCTTGGGAGTATAGAAAATTGCATTATAATACATCAAATAATAGGGTAGAGAATGTAATTGTTAATTTTATAGTTTCCAAGACCAAACTTTGTAAATGATATTAATTGAGGGCATGAAGACACAATCAAGTCTTTGTTCTTGATGGTTTGATTTATATTTTCAATCAATGGTTCCATTTATACACACTACATGAGGAAATTGTTCAATAAGAGTAACTTATAGTTTTAGTCAATTATATTTGAATTTGTACACACTACATGAAGATATTGAACTAGCTTCATTTGTTATATGGAGATATTTTATTGCAATGTACGTAATCAATGATATAATTCTTGATTTTTTATAAGATTTAATATTATAACACCTTAACAAATCAAGCTATGACTTTCACGGTTCACTCCTACATGTATGAAATTTACATTTTCATCTACAAGTTTGACCCTAAATTTTTAGTTTTAAAATTATTTTGTGAGCTTAACCCTACATTTCTAGTCTTTAGGAATGTATTTATCTCCATTTTTTAGACTATGTTGAGAGCTATTATAATGTTTTTTTGCACTAACTTTCGAGGAAACTCATTTTTCCTTACTCAAACCCTTGGATTATGCAAAACGGGAAGCAAAATACTATATTAAAATGCTTTAAAACTTTCAAACACCAAACAAGTAATTTGAATTCAAACAAAATTTAAAAAAATTGCATATCTAGGGTTTCAAAATTAAACAAATACATGCATTTTGAACTAAAAAAAAAAGGAATTTTAAATACCTCGTGATCAATAGTGGTCGATATGCGAATTGGAATGATGAAGTTTGAAAAGAGGACTCGAAATTTGCTTTCACTGGTGAGAAATTTTGTTGGGTCACAGTTCGGATTTTGTTCGCCGCGCAAGGGATAGTGACTAACTGGTAATTCACAGTGAAAGTGTGAAAGTGAAAGCACTTTTTTTGGTTTTGTCATATTCAAGGGGTTCGACCGAACCCATGTTCGGCCGAACCACCTTATATTCAAGGGGTTCGGCCGAACCACCTTAAATATGATTTTTTATTAGGCTCGATTTAGGGTTCAGCTAACCATATGGTTCGGCCGAACCAGTCAAATGGTTCGGTCGAGCCATATGGTTCGGCCGAACCACTTTGCTATGAAGAGTGTGGAAATTTTGAAATTTCCTTCCTCCACAAAAGTGTAAACCACTTATGTGGCTTCACCCATTCATACATACATATGCATAAACATGTGTATATATATTTTTATATACATACACATGTACATGTATATGTATATGTACCTTCATATACATATACATGTACATGTATATGTATATGTATATACAAATATGTAATCTAATTATTGAAACTCATAAAAATAGACAACATAAGTCAAAACTAAATATTATGTATGGCTGAAAATAATGTAGACACTAAGTACATAAATATAAAAGAGTATATTGAACAATGAAGCAGACAACATAAATGTAAATCCGGTATACTGTAAATAAAAACATGAATTTACTTATTCTGGGTGTACCAACATGAATAAGCTCCCTTTTAAGAGGAATGTGCATAGGTTGCCTTAGTAAGCTCTGAATTTTGCAATGTGCAAATGCATTAGAATGTGCAAATTCATTGGAATGTGCAAATTCAATCTTGGTGGGAAACAATATGTCATTTCATTTTGTTGTGGCCAATTATGCATGAGTTGTGTCGTGGCTTATAGGAAATCAATTTTATATTTGGTGTAATTGAAGAAAAAAATAGGTGGCTTGCATGTCATTTCAAGTTACGTTTGTATGTGGGCCCCATCAAAATATCACGTGGGTCCGTTAGGAGGTGGTCCCTTTACCATCAACCTCATCACATTAAAATGTTCTCCACATGCCCCATATTCCTTCATCAAACCATGCATATGAGTTAACCACATACCCCTTAAGCCTTCATCAAACCACGCATATGTGTTAACTTAACCGCGGGTTGTTGGGCAGCTTTAAGCCCTAAAGTCTTCATCTCCCACGGTTTTCTTCCTCATTTTCACCATTATTATCCATATAAGATTATACATATATAATCTTTATATATATATATAAATTACATATGTACAATCTTATATAGATATATATCTATATATCAGTTACATATGTTAAGGTCCATGTCATTTTCACCTTTATTATCCATATAAGATTATACATATATATATATATATATATATATATATATATATATATATATATATATATATATATATATATATATATATATATATATATATATATATATAGGGAAAGATCAACTCTAAAACATAGGACTGTGCTATGTACATTCAATAGGTGATGATGGGTAAGTTAATGGTGGAGATCAAAAGTTGATTAAGAAGACATGGAGCAATAAATGCAATTAGACACACATAATGATAGATTCTAGTTGGTTAATATTAACTGGTAAAATATGAAACTGTATTATGGACATGCAATAGGTGATAATGGATAACTGAATAGTGGAGTTGTAGTGGACAGGGGGGCACATAAACAGTGGTAACATAGTATATGCCTCTAGAAAAATATGGGTAACTCCCATTGGCACCTCTTTTGGGACACAAATGATTCCACATATGCATCAATTCCATCCAGTTAATGATCAGATATTTCTGAGAACAAGGAAACTGAAGAAATTAACTAAGATAAGGGGAAGTTTATAAATAGATCATAAACTGAGAGGATCCCATACTATGATGTGTTACTTGGTTATGAAGTATCTGAGTATATTAACACACTGTAGGAGTTGATCAAAGAAATTATGTCATCCTCTGATACATTTTTGAAGTTCACGTCTTTGGTGTAGATCTGTCTTCCATCTATTCAGATCATGAAGGAAGGTACAACAAATGGTTGTGAGTTCTGAGACCAAGCTTCCTATTCTCAGGCCTCATGCAAGGGGGCTTACAAAATAAAGAGAAGGATTTAGATGACAAACTCAAATGCCCTAAGACATGATATGAAGAAAGATCATTTTCATACTACTGTTCTGGGGACCACGTATTCCCAGGAGACAACGCACTTGAAATAGATCTAAATGTGTTATGAATAGAAGTAAATGCAAGAGTTATAGAGTGCAGGTGTTATTCAACAAGGGAAATTCAAGAATAAGAGAGCACCATGCTAGAAATGTAAAATGCAAGATGGTGTTATAGAATTTTTTTGCACAAGATCCATAGCTTGAATGTATGCCCACACGATTTCAATTTATACTATCTTCTCACCAATTCACTAATTTATAAATATAGTCAAATTAGATTAAGATACAAGAATACAAGACGAAGGATTATTGTGGTAGTTACAAAAAATGCACACACACATCTTTTGTCAGATTTGTATCCTCTGCTTTGTAATTTATTGGAAACATTGTTGAACAATTACACAAAAGTTGGAACTATCAGATCTAAGTAGCATTACAAAGAGTGATTGGAGCTTTGAAATTATCCTCTACTTTGTAATTTATTGGAAACATTGTTGAACAATTGCGCAAAATCCTGAACTATCAAATCTAAGTAGCATTACAAAGAGTGATTAGAGCTTTGAAATTATCCACATATTCTAGGAAAGTACCTGAATCTAGTAGTGAAGATAACATATGGCTAATATGTCTGCATGATCCAAGAAAGTACCTCTTTGAGTAACAATGGTCCCCATCATATCAAGTTGTGAAAAAAGGTGTAGAAAGTTGTTAGCAACTTGAGATTCTGTGAACCTTTTCTTGAGAAGGTACCTACTTTAACGATCTGATAGAGGTATCTCTTGAAATCTAGTGCATTTGACTCTAGCAAAAACTACTACATTGGTTTTGGTTAAAATGTTGCAATCAAGATTCATCTATCCAAGCTGAAGTTGTTTTTGTAAAATTTGTAGAGTCCAACAAGGCAAAAAAGTAATGGCACAAGATATCTAAATTTGAAACTAGATGCAAACCAATATTAGTTGGAAGATTAATCTTGAGAACATATTTTCAACTCTCTTACTAATTGCAAATAGGCCACACTGAATAAGATTAGGTTTCCAATAAGGTTTCAAGACCATTTCCTTCTGCAAATGAAGCTCTACTATGTGGCACTTACCTCAAAGGTGTGTGGTGCTCGATGTTGATCACAATACTATTTGCATTTGACATTAGGTTTGAAGAGAGGTGGATACATTTTCTGCAGCTCCATATAAGATTAAATGAAAAAATCTTTGAAGATTAAGTATCTTATTATATACCCAATAAATTTAATGATGATAATTGGTCAAAATTTCGTCAATGTTCTATTTAAATTTCATAGAATAATTCACGAGGGTTCACTTGTCTACCAGTCGGCAGTCACATGTAAATATAAATGATTATAGTCAAACCCTTAATGGCATACACATAAATGATTTTTAAAAATGCCAAAATGCACTCAAACACCGTCGAACCAAACAAAATTCCACTATTAAACAAGAAATCTTGTAGGTGAAGAGAGGTGGAGACATTTTATGCAGCTCCATATAAGATTAATTGAAAAAATATTTGAAGATTAACTATCTTATTATATACCCAATAAATTTCATGATCATACTTGGTCAAAATTTCGTCAATGTCTTGTTTAAATCACATTACATGTGATTACTTCATAGAATAATGTCAAAAAAAGGCATAGCAGTCAAAAATTTGATAATGTAGACAAAATAATTCATGAGGGTTCATTTTTCTACTAGTCGGCAGTCACATGTAAATATAAATGATTACAGTCAAACCTTTCATGCCATACACAGAAATGATTTTTAAAGATGCCAAAATGCACTCAAACACCATCGAACCCAACAAAATTCCATTGTTAAACAAGCAATCTTGCAGGTGAAGAGAGGTGTAGACGTTACCTACAACCGAAGGTCGTCACCGTGGTCATAGAGCCAAAGTCGGTGGCGGGAGAGAGGATGTAGCGATGAACATTCTAGAAACAAACTGAGGGAGATGAAGACTGTAGGGCTTAAAGGTGCCCAGCAACCCCCGGTTAAGTTAACATGTACACGTGATTTGATGAAGGCTTAATGGGTACATGATTAACTCATATGCATGGTTTGATGAAGGAATATGGGGCACGTGGAGAACATTTTAATGTGATGAGGTTGATGGTAAAGGGACCACCTCCTAACAGACCCACGTGATATTTTGATGGGGCTCGCATACAAACATAACTTGAAATAGGTGAAATGATAATTGGTAATAGGCAAATTTGTTTTTTTTTTTGGATTTGTAATGAACGGGTATAGGCGAAATAGTGAAGATGTAGGGGATGAAGGTAAAAAAACCCCCTTTTTGACCACCTTTCGCTTTACGACTTCCACTTGAGACGTGTTTGAAATTCCCAGAATCCAATTTTTTCTTTTTAAGGTCCTAACTCAGTTACGAAGAAGCCCAAAAAAAAATTGAAATCAGACCTATATTGCACTCTCCACGAATGCGCGAAGTTACCCTTGACGGCTACTGGTACGTTTCCCCTATCTTAATATTTTTCATTTGAAACATTTCTTGGATATTTTGAAGCATAGTGACCTATCTTTCCATAATTGAAATATTTGAGGGGTAAATTACCTTTGTATTTTCTAGTACCCTTTATCAATCTTGTTACAAATTTTTCTTTCACTTCATCAAGATCATCTGGATCAAATTCATCATTCTTCTCTTTCTTTCTCACTTTAAAATCATTTTTCTTGGAGAATATTTATCAAACTCTCTTAATTCAGAAGTAATTAAACCACAAAACAATTGATCTATAGTATATTGATCCAAATTTTGAGCTTCTTGAGTAGAAAAAACTTTAGCACTATAAGATTTAGGAAGGATCTTCAATACCCTTTTCACAATTTCACTCTCCTCCAATTTTAAAGAATATAAAGGGTGTGATTATTAGTTTATGATGTAGGAAAGTGTATATATATATTTTAATAATTATGTTTTTTTTTATTAGATAAGAAAGGTAGGGCCTTGATCCCTTACAAAATGAAGAACAAAGAAAAACAACTTAGCAAAATAGATTGGCCCAACATAGCCAATCAAAGAGAAACAACAAGATAAAAACAACAACTAGCAAAGACTATTAAGAAACAACAACAACAAGAAATAGTTCAAGAAACAAAGCTTGAACCAAGCACAACCTCTGAAGGTGAGTTAAATGAAATTGTAACCTTCTTAGAATGTTTCTTCTTTATGTGAACCGTTCTCCAAGGAGAATCAAAGACTGAAATTGAGAAATTTTGATCAGAAGGGGAAGACTCCCCTCCAGAATAGCAGACAAGAGAAACAACATTAAATTTGGGTGAAACATCTAAAAACAAGCTAGGAATGACCAAATCCAAAGACCACATAGCAGCATCCATAGAAGGAGCAACAACCATCGCATTTGAACCATGTGGGGTAGAATGAACCTACACAAAAGGTTTTGAAACTAATTCCAAAACATGAGAAATAGGGGAATCTGCAGGAGAAGCAACAATTACCTCATCAATAATATTTTTCTTCATAGAAGGAGAAGGACACCTTGAGTCTTCATCAGAAGAAGCAAAATCAACAGTAGGACACACTGTTAAGTGTTCACAAAGTGAGTTCTTCCACCAAGTAGCAAAGGAAGCAGGGCAGGAACCACGAGAATAGTCACGAGCCAAGTAACCAACAAAAAAATAGCATCTACAAAAAAAAGGAAGACCCCCGTACTCCACGATCTGAGACCATGACCAACCATTAACCTGCAAATCTACCTCACCAAGTAAAGCCTTTGAAAGATCAACCTCCACCAGGATCCTAGGAAAAGAGGTGTAAGTAAAATTCTTAGAGGTTGTATCCTCTTTTAAGAATCTACCAAGAGCATTAGCAATGCCCTCATAGGTAGAGGAGCACCCAAAATTTAAGGGAAGATAAGGAAATATTACCCAAAGAGGCACTACATCAAAGGGTTCATTCAAAGGATTAAAAAAATGAACCCAAGGTCCAATGGAGAGGGGATGAGAATCCCAAATCCACAAACCATAGTCTAAAATAGCCTGTCTATCCTTAGGAGAGCTGAAACTCACAACAAAAAAACCCCTAGCAGAAGGGTAAATCTCCATTAGACCATCAACCAAAGGAGCCCAACGGTTGGTGATCCAAAGGTGTAAATCGGGGAGGGAAGGCCACAAGAAGAAAAATCTACAAATAAGTGTATTCTTGGAGTAAAAAGCAATATTTTCAGTAACCTCCTTACCTAAAGAGACAACAGGAGCAACATATACACACAACAAGGGATCCATAGAGCCCTCCCTTTGCCTCTTTAGCTTCAAAACATCAACAAATGATGGTTGGGGACCATGATGATGACACAAGACCTCAAGAGAAGTCCCAACCACACCCATAGTATCAATTAGGGATGAATCCATAGCCATAGTAGCAACATTAGTTGGGGAAGAGCATACAACCATATTAGCAACATCAGTTGGGGAACCCTTAGCCACAACAACACTCATAGTCACCCCAGAACCAATCCTATGCTTTGCATCACCACATGATGGTAGAATAGAGCCATTCCATATCACTGAACGACCCACACCACTCAACAGAGGGAGAGCTCAAATCCCATAGGAAGGGCATCAGGAACACCCTCAAAAGCTCCTACAACCCTCCCAGCCATAGAAGGAGAGGACAATGCCACACCAACACCTAGATCAACCACTAGTTCAACTCTAGGTGGAGACACGCTAGGACAAGAGGAATAGGGGAGGCCGAGAGAGGATGCCCTAGGTGGGAGAAACTGGAGCTAACAAGAGAGTATGCGGCCATAACGAGAGAATTAATAAGGATTATTATTTATTTTTAAATTGTATTTTTTTATTTGTGAATGTATTGTTTTAATGTTTTATTTAAAATTTATATTTTATAAATTGGTCAAATTTAATTTTTATTTTTTCTTTTAATCTTTTTTTGTATGTAACTTAGAATTATTTATGATCTTCATCTTTTTTTTTATCTTGGAAATTATAGCTAGTGCAATTCTTTGGGAGGAGGAGGATGTCAAATCTAGGCTAGGGGTAGAGGAGGGATCTTAGTGGAAGAGGATTTAATTTTAGCCCTACTAATTCTTTGGGGGAAGGATAGTGTAAAATTTGAGCCAAGGGTAGAGGATGGACCCCCTAAGGATTTAACAGAGCCATGAATAACAAGATATTTTTCTTAGCAAAGCCAAGAGAATGAGAAAGGACTACCTGAAAATGGACCAGATAGTAAATCAACCCTTGGTGAAGCGGTAAATTCTCCCTTTATCCTGGATGACCTTAATAGATTGCTCTAGGGAAGACATTCTCCAAAATGCAAAGTTCATTTTAACATTGTAATGAAAATGATTCAGCATTGGAATTAGATTGGCATGAAAATGCTTAAACCCTCCTTCTAGGGTCACATAGCATAACAAAGCCTTCACTATTCTTCTCCACACCCTCAAGAGGTCATTTTTAATAAACCCATTATGCAGTCGGTTGAAATTTTCCTCTTTCTTAAAAAATCTTTCCATCTCCTTTTGATAATGGCATTTTGGCTTCTTAGGGAGAAAATTTCCTTCCAATTGGAGGCTGGTAATTTTAACAATAAGTTCCATATTAATGAAGAAGGAGTACTCTTTGATAGTAATAGTGTCATATTTTAGGAATTGGAAAATTCCATTGAAATATTATGATCATGCTCCATCATTCCTTCAACATAATGGGCTAACTTTCCCCTTTGAAGGCTACTCTAGACGTCCTTATCATTCTTTTAGACCTTGCAAGAGGTGAGCTCTTCTTGTACAAGGTCACCGCCCATAAGTGAATTCACCTCAAAGAAAGCAAAACTAGGAATTCTGTAGAAAAAACAACAAAAATGAATGAGTAGAGGTAGAGGTAACTTATGAAAAGACCAGGTGGAATTAAAAGATTGAATTAAATGCATTTTGTGCCAGTTGTCAATTTGAGTTGATGAAGAGTTCAACTAGAACTTGATATTAAAGTACTTTTTCATCATTTGATAAAAGCTCTTGCACATACTCCAAAATTAATAAAATATCATCATAAATAAAAAAATTGGTGTGAAGACTCCCAAATTTTCAAGAGCATTAAAGCCACTTTATTTTCAACTCTGAACACATGAGAAAATCTACACATACCAAAGTACATTATGACATTTCGTGCTAAGAGGATGGGGTCCCCAATGGACCAACAAGGGTTCACCTTCCCATTAATCAACATGAATTTTCTAAATTCACCTTCAATTGTCAAATTGGCCACTCTAGCATTTTTGACAATACAAATCTTGGGATAAGCAACTGCCACCTTTACAAAATTAGAAGTTTGTAAGGCTAGGTTGACAGTGTAGGTCAAAATCAGCTTCCCACGAGTGTCCCTGATTATGCCACATCACCTTCTTGACTTGGGCTTTGTTGATGTGTGTTTTTGCACCTTCTCAACACAAGCAACACACAAGTATGCTACTTCTCTTGAAAGGTAATCTCCAACAATAAGTTGTTGAAAATTAGGTACCCCAAGGTCTCTCGGGTGTCAGTTCATGACATGCTTGGAATTTCTCAGTTGGTTCAATATGATCTTGTTGGTAATCACAGGGCAGCCTTACATGGGTTAAACTAGATGGGCATTGGTTCTTTGAATGGAGTTCTTAAGGTGGGAAAATTGTTTCACTATTTTTGTAGGTTCAAACAATAGTCTAGAACTCCTATTTCAGCTTTAGATTTGGCTTTACAATGTGCAATGAACCTTGTTCTAAGTCACTATTTAGAAGAAAATTCAAAAGAGTAGGGAAGGGAGGAAGTTCCTAGACTTGAAGCTACCAGTGAACAGTGATAATCGAGGACCCTACAATGGACATCCTTCCCAAAACTTAGTTCCACTTAACCAGATTAGTTCACAGTCTCATGAAACAAGTGCAATCTTCCAAGGTCTACATATTTTCAGCCTTTCATTCACCATAAAGCATGAAAAAGAAATATAATTTAAGTGAAACATTCATATAATATTTAGACTATCTTTACCCTGTAGTTTATCATCAATAAACAACAAAATCATGAACAAGGAAGGGTATCAACATAGCATAATTCTTCACCACCAATGAACAACATTAATTAATTCGCTAAAGCACACTAAAACACATAGAACAACAAAGTAAATCTATCCAAATTCAATAACTATGAGAAGAATAATCATGCAACATGAAATTGGAACTCAAGATTCCACCAAATCAATGAATTTCTATTAATATTCCAGCAACATGTCTTTACAACAATTCAACTCTCTCTTGAAAATGAGAGGAGACCCCCTATTTATAGTGTCCAAAAAGAAAAATGAATGGCCAATATTTCATCTCATTATGTGCCCAAGATTCACTACAAATTAGGGTTTCACCTACCCTCAAATATTTTACAATTTAAAATTACATTTTGTCTTTTAGCTTATTTTTTCATCTAGTGACCAACATTGTAGCTCTTTTGTATTTTAGTTGATTGCCTTGTTGCAACTACTTTGTGAGGAATTCATCATCAATAATCAGATTTCTAGTTTGCTTCCTTATAGTGGTGTATTCCAAAAACTTTTCGATCAATGCCTGGAGCACTTAGAAGTTCAATTTCCTAGATTTTCCTATAATCTCATCCTAGTCCTTGTCACATTTTTGTGTATTCATTATCACTTGTGTGGATTGAGTGAAGGCTCATGCAAGAAAACCCATAAAGTCTGGAATAAGTGCATCTATGGTCCCGTTCCCCATCTTCTTATGGAAGTATGGCTTTATCTTCTATGGGTCTAGTTCAACGGCGGGCATATCAGAAAATTTCATTAGCCTTAGGTACTCTTCACAGGCCACCCTGATTTCTTTGACCTAATCAATATCAAGCTCCACCTCATGGACCATTTGTTCCAATACTTCCTTTCTATGGTCTAAGCCCAACTTCCATGTCTCCACGAGCCAGTTGTCATCTTCTACCAAAGAAAGGTCCTTCTACCAGGATTTCTTAGGTATCTTGAGGATAGCCTGAAGTTTGGGATATCTGATCATGTATAACTTTGGAAAGTCAGTGCATAATTTCTTTATTCCCTTGAATAGATTTTTCACCTCTAGGAACTTGTTGGATGTTCTGATAGCGCAGCTTATGCCCATGTTTCCATTGTAGAGGACCTACTGGAACCAATCCTATGTGGCCTTCATCCAATTCTTTCTTCTTTCCAATTTATCAATATGGTCCTTGGACAACAGTTGCGGTGGCACTGATGATGTGGTGGGAATCTCCTCGGTGGAAGACCACTGCTAAATGTAAGTTGTTAGATCCACCACCTGTGCTTTTAATTCCTCCTTAGAGGTCTTGTCCTTATGCATTTGTTGCACAATGGTGGCGATAGATCCTTGGAGATGGTTTATTTTTTGCTTTCTTATAGTTATTCGCAAATCAATGGTAGAAATATTGTAACTAAACCCTTCTTCTTCCATCACTGGAGTGGCTATCTGCACTATCCTAGATCTGGATGCATCCATCATCAGGTGTGACCTAACCCTTGATTTCTTTTCTTTCTTTTTACTTATTTGTGCCCTAGCCAGAATGGCTTCCAGCCTTGCCTTCAGATCCATTAAGGTTGAGGTTTTCTTCTCCAATTTCTTCTTGAGCCATTCAGGCATCTAAGATTCCCCTTTTGGTGATTCATGATCACCCTCTTCCTCTTGGATATGTTGGATCTCTATTTTCTTGCTAGTCGGGGTCTCATGATCTATCCTAGATGAATATTGTTTCTTTTCCTCGGGATTCAGTGGTGGTACTATGCACTCTGAAGATATCCTCTCCCTCAGAGGCTTTCTTTTCTTCCTCTTTCCCAGACCCATGTTCTTCATGATGCTCTACTTTTGGGATTCTTTTGGCTTCAACCTCTTCTTTAGGCTTGTCTTCTTCTTTATCTTCTATTTCCTTTTCTTCTTCTTCATGCAGAGAAGGCACTTCTTCATCATGCTTGAGGCTTTCACTTTGCTCCCTAGTTGGAGGTTCAGTGTCCTCCATTTTCTCACCTGTATTCTTCTCTTCATCAAAGTGTTGTTTCTCTACTTCTTCTCCGACATCCTTGAGTTGTTGAGCCAACTCTTCCTTGAGCTCTGGGTTAAAATTTTCCACAATATACATTGTGCCCGGCTCCTCAATGTCTTCTTTAGATGATTGTGTTTCTTCCTCCTCTTCTTCATGCACCACTTAATCAATTACTAGGTGTTGATATTGAGGATGCTCATGATAATCATTTGCTTCCTCTCCCACTCCTTTGGTAGCTTCCCTCTCTTTCCTCTCTAACTCTTCTAATATTTAAATTGTTGCCTCTATCGTTTGTGGTTCAATTGGAGGGATAGGAAGGTTAGCAACAACCTGTGCCAAGGAAGCTTGTACTATCGAGTTCATTAACACCCCAGATAGCTCTGTCGGTATGTTTTGCATGTGTTGAGCGAAAGCCTCTAAGAGTGAGAGAGTGGGCATTGGCATCGTTGTAGTAGCTAGTGGGAGGGAAAATGATGGAGAAATGGATGAAGAATAAAGTGGGGAGGTAGTGGCAGATGAAGAATCTATTACCATTACGTACACAATAGGCGGCTTGGAAGCAAGGTGGACTGAAATGTCCATCGTAGGCAAAGAAGAAGCAACCATTTCCTGAGAGGTAGGTGGAGGAACAATAGTGGTGGAAATGACAAAAGTGATGACCGTGAGGGTGGATGTAGTAGGTGGGAACTTTGGTTGCTCGGCCTCTTGTTCCTCTCCTTCATGGAGCGAGTCCTCTTGGATGGTGGGAATCTCTGTAAAACTACCTGATTTCTTTGGTTTCTTTGAAGATTCACCTTTTGAGGACTTCCTTGAGTACACCTTATGCTTCGACTGACGTTCAGTTGTTTCTTTTCTCTTTCTTGACCTGTTAGCTGGAGGAGATTTTAAAGTTTCCCCAAATGGGGTAGCAACTATCCCGCTATTGGTATCGCTTCTTGGATCTTCTTCAAGCTCACCATATGCTAGGGTAACTCCCTGTAGCTTCAATTAGGCAACCTACTCATCAATCCATTCTTTGGTTCTTACCTCAATGGGTTTCATTAAAATTTTGAGGTCATTGACCTCTTCCTCGTTCCAATCAATTCGGGGTAGCGGTAGATTGGCAACTGCATCATATCGAGGATCAACCACCATGCTTTCTTCTTCAACAATTTGATCTAGCACTAGAAACAGGTTCACTGTTTAGACAAAATAGGTCTTCATACACATGTAGTGCCTCATATGTACTTCCTTCTCATCTCTACAATTGGCCCAAAATTCCTCAACATTATGTAAATGGGTGTACTCTATCCCAACCATCTTCTTTAACTTTCCATATAGATCTATATGTGGCCTGGTAGTATGGAATTCTAAGTTGTACTCATTCAATTCCTTGTCAGAATACTCCGCACACTTGGAAGTGAGAAGTGCATACATACCCTGGCCGAATATGAGGGTATAAGGGATCCCTATTCTATGCTTGTTGCTTAGGAGGGTGTGTTCTCATTGTAGCTACTAAGAGAGTTCAAGTAGTATTAATCGGTCATTTGGGTATCGAGGCAACTTATATGGTTTCTCCGAGAAACCCTCAACTCGAATGTATGTAAATTTGGAAAATTTAATAAAAAAGAAGCCAAACCGATGGATGTAAGAATTTTCACTATGGGTGACTCTTCTTTCAAAATCACCTCCAAGTAGCCTGATGATATGCCCAATGAAGGCATCATTGATTCTGCAATAGTCCCTTTTAAAATTCTTGTACTAGAGCTAGGGATACTTGTCCTATACCTTCAATTCCCTGCCTCGAGTCAGACTTGGTGCTACAAATAAGCCTCTATATTGCATCTAGTCAGCCAGTAGATAAACCAAGCATGAAGTCATGTAGAACTATGAGGTTTTCTTTACTGCCACAAATTGCTCATGTAGGAAGTTACTAATCATCCCTGTCCAGTAGAATTTTGCTTCTCCACAAAGGATTTCCTCCACAAAGTACAACATCCATTCCTGGAAGAAGGTTGTAGTTGACAAGCCCATAACTCTACTTAATAAGGTTACCAAGTCATCGTAATCCTCGTAGAAGTCACTTTGGAAGAGTTCTTGGGGCACTTTTTTTGCACTAGCCCTCTTCTCTTTTAACCAGTATTGATTAATAAGCTTCTTTCATTTGAGGGGTCTGCATCCCATGTGGTTTTGGCATATTCCTTCATTGTTTCTTCCATCTCATTGAAGGTGGGGATGTGGAAGGTTTTCCCTATTGACTTGGTAGATAGATCAACTAATACATTGCCATCCCTGTCCACTATTCTTCTAGTATCTTCTTGATATGCCTCTCTGCAGAGCCATCCGGCTCAGGGGAGCAATGTGATGGAGTGGGAAACTGTAGCCTTAGCCAACCATAATTCTAATCTTTCTAGCATTTTCTATTGTAGGGTTGATTCGGACCCTTTGGTTGAACTTTCGTCGATATCAATATGTCCCATATTAGTATCATGATCTCCTTCCAATCTATGGTGACTCTAAATTGAGGGTTCCCCTTGGAACTTGTATTTCATTTGGTCTTTATCCTCTTTCCCTTAGGGTGCCTTATGACTTCTTTCCCTTTTCCTTTTCTGACCACCTCCAAAGGTCCTGCACCGGTTCCATATATCTTAGGCAAGAGAGCAGTAAGCACATTCAAGCATAAAAACATGAGGAATGTTAGCCAAAATCCTACTAAACGATGTTAGACTAGGTAGTTCATCATTCAAGGATCCTATCATTTCTCTCGGGTCATCATTAGACATTCATTTGGGGAAGTTATGGTGATACAGGCCTAGGGGTGCAAACTTCCCTAGGCCGATAGCCATTCTGAAGGCAATTGTGGGTAGATGGTGGAAAGGGCACAATGGATTGCATGGTTCTACCCACACCAAGATTTGATCATGATGTGTGGTCCACTAAAGGGGTCAGGTAATTTTAGCACATGGGTCAAAATCACTTCAAAGTTTTGGAAGCATTAAGATCGTTGCTTAGGTGTGCAGAAGTCAAGGGTAACTTGGCTGTTTGGGACTCCGCTGTTGAAACAACACTGGTAGAGCAAAGTTCCATAGGCTGCATCCCGCCATGTGGGATATGCAGCCTTGGTGGATGGCATCACTTAGTCTCTGGAGTTCAAAACTATTTAAAGGAGTGCGAACCAGAAGGTGCAGGAAGGCGCTAGAGATTGGCTGTTCGAAA
>VDFB02097283.1:78210-128415 GCA_007258455.2 Sequoia sempervirens
GTGGAAGAGGATTTAATTTTAGCCCTACTAATTCTTTGGGGGAAGGATAGTGTAAAATTTGAGCCAAGGGTAGAGGATGGACCCCCTAAGGATTTAACAGAGCCATGAATAACAAGATATTTTTCTTAGCAAAGCCAAGAGAATGAGAATGGACTACCTGAAAATTGACCAGATAGTAAATCAACCCTCGGTGAAGGGGTAAATTCTCCCTTTATCCTGGATGACCTTAATAGATTGCTCCAGGCAAGACATTCTCCAAAAGGCAAATTTTATTTTAACATTGTAATGAAAATGATTCAGCATTGGAAATAGATTGGCATGAAAATGCTTAAACCCTCCTTCTAGGGTCACATAGCATAACAAAACTTTCACTATTCTTCTCCACACCCTCGAGATGTCATTTTTAATAAACCCATTATGCAGTTGGGTGAAATTTTCCTCTTTCTTAAAAAATCTTTCCATCTCCTTTTGATAATGGCATTTTGGCTCCCTAGGGAGAAAATTACCTTCCAATTGGAGGCTGGTAATTTTAACAATAAGTTCCATATTAATGAAGGAGTACTCTTCGATAGTAATAGTGCCATATTTTAGGAATTGGAAAATTCCATGGAAATATTATGATCATGCTTCATCATTCCTTCAACATAATGGGCTAACTTTCCCCTTTGAAGGCTACTCTAGACATCCTTATCATTCTTTTAGACCTTGCAAGAGGTGAGCTCTTCTTGTACAAGGTCACCGCCCATAAGTGAATTCACCTCAAAGAAAGCAAAACTAGGAATTATGTAGAAAAAACAACAAAAATGAATGAGTAGAGGTAGAGGTAACTTATGAAAAGACCAGGTGGAATTAAAAGATTGAATTAAATGCATTTTGTGCCAGTTGTCAATTTGAGTTGATGAAGAGTTCAACTTGAACTTGATATTAAAGTACTTTTTCATCATTTGATAAAAGATCTTGCACATACTCCAAAATCAATAAAATATCATCATAAATAAAAAAATTGGTGTGAAGACTCCTAGATTTTCAAGAGCATTAAAGCCACTTTATTTTCAACTCTGAACACATGAGAAAATCTACACATACCAAAGTACATTATGACATTTCGTGCTAAGAGGATGGGGTCCCCAATGGACCAACAAGGGTTCACCTTCCCATTCATCAACATGAATTTTCTAAATTCACCTTTGATTGTCAAATTGGCTACTCTAGCATTTTTGACAATATAGATCTTGGGATAAGCAACTGCCACCTTCACAAAATTAGAAGTTTGTAAGGCTAGGTTGACAGTGTAGGTCAAAATCAGCTTCCCACAAGTGCTCCTAATTATGCGACATCACCTTCTTGACTTGGGCTTTGTTGATGTGTGTTTTTGCACCTTCTCAACACAGGCAACACACAAGTATGCAACCTCTCTTGAAAGGTAATCTCCAACAATAAGTTGTTGAAAATTAGGTACCCCAAGGTCTCTCGGGTGTCAGTTCATGACATGCTTGGAATTTCTTAGTTGGTTCAATATGATCTTGTTGGTAATCATAGGGCAGCCTTACATGGGTTAAACTGGATGGGAATTGGTTCTTTGAATGGATTTCTTAAGGTGGGAAAATTGTTTCACTATTTTTGTAGGTTCAAACAATAGTCTAGAACTCTTATTTCAGCTTTAGATTTGGCTTTACAATGTGCAATGAACCTTGTTCTAAGTCACTATTTAGAATAAAATTCAAAAGAGTAGGGAAGGGAGGAAGTTCCTAGACTTGAAACTACCAGTGAACAGTGATAATGGTGGATCCTACAATGGACATCCTTCCCAAAACTTAGTTCCACTTAACCAGATTAGTTCACAGTCTCATGAAACAAGTGCAATCTTCTAAGGTCTACAGATTTTCAGCCTTTCATTCACCATAAAGCATGAAAAATAAATAGAATTTAAGTGAAACATTCATATAATATTTAGACTATCTTTACGCTATAGTTTATCATCAATAAACAACAAAAAGCATGAACAAGGAAGGGTATCAACACAGCAGAATTCTTCACCACCAATGAACAACATTAATTAATCCATTAAAGCACACTAAAACACATAGAACAAAAAATTAAATCTATCCAAATTCACTAACTATGAGAAGAATAATCATGCAACATGAAGTTGGAACTCAAGAATCCACCAAATCAATGAATTTATATTAACATTCCAACAACATGTCTTTACAACAATTCAACTCTCTCTTGAAAATGAGAGGAGACCCCCTATTTATAGTGTCCAAAAAGAAAAATGAATGGCCAATATTTCATCTCATTGTGTGCCCAAGATTCACTACAAATTAGGGTTTCACCTACCCTCACATATTTTACAATTTAAAATTACATTTTGTCTTTTAGCTTATTTTTTCATCTAGTGACCAGCATTGCAGCTCTTTTGTCTTTTAGTTGATTGCCTTGTTGCAACTACTTTGTGAGGAATTCATCATCAATAATTGGATTTCCAGTTTGCTTCCTTACAGTGGTGTATTCCAAAACCCTTTCGATCAATGCCTGGAGCTTGTTCCATTCCATTATATCCAACTAGAGCACTTGGAAGTTCAATTTCCTAGATTTTCCTGTAATCTCATCCTAGTCCTTATCACATTTTTGTGTATTCATTATCACTTGCATGGATTGAGTGAAGGCTCATGCAGGAAAACCCATAAAGTCTAGAATAAGTGCATCTATGGTCCCGTTCCCCATCTTCTTATGGAAGTATGGCTTTATCTTCTATGGGTCTAGTTCAACGGCGGGTATATCAGAAAATTTCATTAGCCTTAGGTACTCTTCACAGGCCACCCTGATTTCTTTGACCTAATCAATATCAAGCTCCACCTCATGGAGCACTTGTTCCAATACTTCCTCTCTATGGTCTAAGCCCAACTTCCATGTCTCCACGAGCCAGTTGTCATCTTCTACCAAAGAAAGGTCCTTCTACCAGGATTTCTTAGGTATCTTGAGGATAGCCTGAAGTTTGGGATATATGATCATGTATAACTCTAGAAAGTCAGTGCATAATTTCTTTATTCCCTTGAATAGATTTTTCACCTCTAGGAACTTGTTGGATGTTCTGATAGCACAGCTTACGCCCATGTTTCCATTGTAGAGGACCTACTAGAACCAATCCTATGTGGCCTTCATCCAATTCTTTCTTCTCTCCAATTTATCAATATGGTCCTTGGACAATAGTTGTGGTGGCACTGATGATGTGGTGCGAATCTCCTCGGTGGAAAACCACTGCTAAATGTAAGTTGTTAGATCCGCCACCTGTACTTTTAATTCCTCCTTAGAGGTCTTGTCCTTATGCATTTGGTGCGCAACGGTGGCGACGGATCCCTGGAGATGGTTGATTTTTTGCTTTCTTATAGTTATTCGCAAATTAATGGTAGAAATATAGTAACTAAACCCTTCTTCTTCCATCATTGGGGTGGCTATTTGCACTATCCTAGATCTGGATGCATCCATCATCAGGTGGGATCTGACCCTTGACTTCTTTTCTTTCTTTTTACTTATTTGTGCCCTAGCTAGAATGGCTTCCAGCCTTTCCTTCAAATCCATTGAGGTTGAGGTTTTCTTCTCCAATTGCTTCTTGAGCCATTCAGCCATCTAAGATTCCCCTTTCAGTGATTCATGATCACCCTCTTCCTCTTGGATATGTTGGATTTCTATTTTCTTGCTAGTCGGCGTCTCATGCTCTATCCTAGATGAATATTGTTTCTTTTCCTGGGGATTCAGTGGTGGTACTATGCACTCTAAAGATATCCTCTCCCTTAGAGGCTTTCTTTTCTTCCTCTTTCCTAGACCCATGTTCTTCATGATGCTCTGCTTTTGGGATTCTTTTGGCTTCAACCTCTTCTTTAGGCTTGTCTTCTTCTTTATCTTCTATTTCCTTTTCTTCTTCTTCATGCAGAGGAGGCACTTCTTCATCATGCTTGGGGCTTTCACTTTGCTCCCTAGTTGGAGGTTTAGTATCCTCCATTTTCTCACTTGTATTCTTCTCTTCATTAGATCGTTGTTTCTCTACTTCTTCTCCAACATCCTTGAGTTGTTGAGCCAACTCTTCCTTGAGCTCTGGGTTAAAATTTTCCACAATGTACATTATTCTCGGCTCCTCAATGTCTTCTTCAGATTATTGTGTTTCTTCCTCCTCTTCTTCATGCACCACTTTATCAATTACTAGGTGTTGATATTGAGGATGCTCATGATAATCATTTGCTTCCTCTCCCACTCCTTTGGTAGCTTCCCTCTCTTTCCTCTCTAACTCTTCTAATATTTAAATTGTTTCCTCTATCGTTTGTGGTTCAATTGGAGGAGGAGGGATAGGAAGGTTAGCAACAACCTATGCCAAGGAATCTTGTACTATCGGGTTCATTAACACCCCAAATAGCTCCATCGGTATGTTTTGCATGTGTCGAGCGAAAGCCTCTGAGAGTAAGAGAGTGGGCATTGGCATCATTGTAGTAGCTAGTGGGAGGGAAAATGATGGAGAAATGGATGAAGAATAAAGTGGGGAGGTTGTGGCAGAGGAAGAATCTATTACCATTACCTACACAACAGGCGGCATGGAAGCAAGGTGGACTGAAATGTCCATCGCAGGCAAAGAAGAAGCAACCATTTCCTGAGAGGCAGGTGGAGGAAAAATAGTGGTGGAAATGAAAAAAGTGATGACCATGAGGGTGGAGGCAGTAGGTGGGGACCTTGGCTGCTCGGCCTCTTGTTCCTCTCCTTCACAGAGCGAGTCCTCCTAGATGGTGGGAATCTCCATAAAACTACCTGATTTCTTTGGTTTCTTGGAAGATTCACCTTTTGAGGCCTTCCTTGAGTACACCTTATGCTTCGGTTGACGTTTAGTTGTTTCTTTTCTCTTTCTTGACCTGTTAGCTGGAGGAGATTTTAAAGTTTCCCCAAATGGGGTAGCAGCTATCCCGCTATTGGTATCACTTCTCGGCTCTTCTTCAAGCTCACCATATATTAGGGTAACTCCCTGTAGCTTCAATTAGGAAACCTACTCATCAATCCATTCTTTGGTTCTTACCTCAATGGGTTTCATTAAAATTTTGAGGTCATTGACCTCTTCCTTGTTCCAATCAATTCGGGGTAGTGGTAGATTGGCAACTTCATCATATCGAGGATCAATGACCATGCTTTCTTCTTCAACAATTTGATCTAGCACTAGAAACAGGTTCACTATTTTGAAAAAATAGGTCATCATACACATGTAGTGCCTCATACGTACTTCCTTCTCATCTTTGCAGTTGGCCCAAAATTCCTCAACATTATGTAGATGGGCGTACTCTATCCCAACCATCTTCTTTAACTTTCCATACAAATCTATCTATGGCTTGGTAGTATGGAATTCTAAGTTGTGCTCATTCAATTCCTTGTCAGAATACTCCGCACACTAGGAAGCGAGAAGTGCATACATACCCTAGCCGAATGTGAGGGTATAAGGGATCCCCACTCTATGCTTGTCACTTAGGAGGGTGTGTTCTCATTGTAGCTATTGAGAGAGTTCAAGTAGTATCAACTGGTCATTTGGGTATTGAGGCAACTTATATGGTTTCTCTGAGAAACCCTCAACTTGAATGTATGTAAATTTGGAAAATTTAATAAAAAAGAAGCCAAACCGATGGATGTAAACATTTTCACTATGGGTGACTCTTCTTTCAAAATCACCTCCAAGTAGCTTGATGATATGCCCAATGAAGGAGTCATTGACTCTGCAATAGTCCCTTTTAAAATTCTTGTACTGGAGCTAGGGATACTTGTCCTATACCTTCAATTTCCTCCCTCGAATCAGACTTGGTGCTACAAATAAGCCTCTATATTGCATCTGGTTGGCCAGTAGATAAACCAAGCATGATGTCATGTAGAACTATGAGGTTTTTGTTACTGCCACAAATTGCTCGTGTAGGAAGTTACTAATCATCCATGTCCAGTAGAATTTGGCTTCTCCATAGAGGATTTCCTCCACAGAGTACAACATCCATTCCTGGAAGAAGGTTGTAGTTGACAAGCCCATAACTCTACTTAATAAGGTTACCAAGTCATTGTAATCCTCGTAGAAGTCACTTCGGAAGAGTTCTTGGGGCACTTTTTTTGCACTAGCCCTCTTCTCTTTTAACCAGTATTGATTAATAAGCTTCTTTCATTTGATGGGTCTGCATCCCATGTGGTTTTGGCATATTCCTTCATTGTTTCTTCCATCTCATTGAAGGTGGGGATGTGGAAGGGTTTCCCTATTGACTTGGTAGATAGATCAACTAATACATTGCCATCCCTGTCCACTATTCTTCTAGTATCTTCTTGATATGCCTCTCTGCAAGTCATCACGAGCTCAGGAGCAATGAGAGTAGGCGGGAAACCTATAGCCTTGGGCAACCCACTGATTCTAATCTTTCTGGAATTTTTTGTTGTGGTGTTGATTCAAACCCTTTATTTGAACCCATTGATATCAATATGTCCCAAATTAGTATCCAAGATCTCCTTCCAATCTATGGTGACCCTAGAATTGAGGGGTTCCCCTTGGAACTTGTATTTCATTTGGTCTTTATCCTCTTACCCTCGGGGTGCCTTAGCTGACTTCTTTCCATTTTCTTTTTCTACAGCCACCTCCAAAGGTCCTACAACTGGTTCCATATATCTTTTAGGCGAAGGAACAGTAAGCACATTCAAGCATAAAAACATGAGGAATGTTAGCCAAAATCCTACTAAACGATGTTAGACTGGGTAGTTCATCAATCAAGGATCCTATCATTTCTCTCGGGTCATCGTTAGACATTCATTTGGGGAAGTTATGGTGATACAAGCCTAGGGGTGCAAACTTCCCTGGGCTGATAGCCATTCTAAAGGTAGTTGTGGGTAGACGGCGGACAGGGCACAATGGCCTGCATGGTTCTACCCACACCAAGATTTGATCATGATGTGGGGTCCACTAAAGGGGTCAGGTAATTTTAGCACATGGGTGAAAATCACTTCAAAGTTTTGGAAACATTAAGATCGTCGTTTAGGTGTGTGGAAGTTGAGGGTAACTTGGTCATTTGAGACTCCACCGTTGAAACATCATTGGCAGAGCGGCTTCCCACAAGCTGCATCCTGCCATGCGAGATTCATGGCCTGGGTGGATGACATCACTTAGTCGCTGGAGTTTAAAACTGTTTAAAGGAGTGTGGGTCAGAAGGTGCATGAAGGCACTCGAGATTGGTCATTCGAAACTGCCAAGGTTGGT
Organism: Sequoia sempervirens; assembly: GCA_007258455.2. NCBI lineage: Eukaryota > Viridiplantae > Streptophyta > Pinopsida > Cupressales > Cupressaceae > Sequoia > Sequoia sempervirens. The sequence continues at coordinate 85,463 of VDFB02097283.1, forward strand.
TGGAAGTTCGGCAAGGGAGCTCTACACCGTCAGGTCTGTGAGGGGCTTTGGTATTCCCAGTTTGTTATTAGACAATCAAAAGGAAATGGTGGGGTCGGGCCTTACGTAGCCGACCGATGGGTGTTAATGTCTATTTTGGAATTGAAAGAGCAGAACAAAATTTCGCAAATGGCCACCCACAAGAGGTAGCCTACCTAGTTTTTGACACTTAATTGTTTTGCATTTGGGCTCAAATGGCGATGAAAATTGTGGGCCCCTCAGAGCGAGGAGACAATCACCCGAAGCCATTTGGAACAACAAACTCACCATGGTAGTCTGTAGACAGAAGTCTACAGGGAGAAACCTGCAAAGAGCGAACAGTTAGTCATTTTAGAATGGGGAGATGAGATGTCAATGGAAGAGCCAAGACCCAACTGCCAGAAAGACTCAGTGGTGCCACCATTTGAAGGGGTGTTTATGTGAAGGTGAAAGGTCAATAGAAGACTGCGTTAAATGGTTTGCATCTCATAAATTGCTTTGTTTTTAACTCTGACGGTGACGCCCAATAGGTGGATAGACGAATCATGAAGGTCATTTTGAAACGATGAAGCTAGGATGGAATCCTACAAAAGGAAGTCCGCAAGGAGAAATCCGCAACAAGTCAGGACCTGGGTAGTTGGGCGCGGTTAAGTCTGAACTTGGATGGCAATGACTAGGGCGGCAACTACCTAACAAGAGGACATGATTAGATTGTCATTTTGAAATGACAAAGTTTAGAGGCATTCCGTAGGTAGAGGCCCGCACTCGTGGACCCAAGTCGATCGAAGGATCCTTCCATTTTGGGCTTGTGAATTTTGGCCAAGTTGAGAGGGGCCTCCCGTGAGGGCAGGTCTAATGAAAGTGTCTGACGTTTGATAAAGTTTGGAAGTTTGAGGAAAAAGAAACGGCGGCGATGAACATGTTGCGGAACCGTAGGGCATGATCGCCTTGGTTTAAGAATGACTGCGGGGACCTCTAGTTCCACAAGCCGCTTGTGAAGGATTTCAAAGGTTTTCTCAAAATTCAAAGACATGGGTTTTGTCCACCTAGGTTTTCTCTAGTTGATTTTTAAGCTTTCTTTCAAAGATTTAATAACCTTTTATAGAAATCAAAGAAAACCTAGCACATGGCTTGTGGTAGAAAATTGACCTGTGAAACCTAATGAAGATGGATAAATCAACAACTAGCAAAGGCTTCAAAATGATAACAGAGCTCGATAGATGCGATGACGGCGTTGGTGGGGGCTCTAACTAGATTTTGAACTTCTAACAGATGAAAATGATAGCTCGAAATGAGATATTTATACATTTTAGCATATTTAATTCCCCTCATTAATGTTGGTATGGAAAAGGAGAAAGTTGGTGAGTGGGCATTTCAAAAACGATGGTGGGAACGATGGAGTCTGCTAAGTGGATGGCAGTCAAGAGCTGGTGATTCAGTAGATCGATGATGAAAATAGCCAAAGATGGTGCGAGTCTCGGGGTGCGAAAGGATATTATGCAAAAGTCATCTGAGACGACCGAGGAGCTGGGTAATCCCACATAGAGCGGCCCACAAGGGCAGACCCACGTTGCCCAGAGGATGTCAGTTTCAAAGTACGAAGACAAACATCCAAGGAAATCCTGCAAAGGCCTAAATCCCTTAAAATTTGAGGGTAGAAGAACATGGTCAACTCAAAATAGTTCCTTTAAGACTCATTGATCACTTAATACTCAAAAATACGGGGCACACAAAATGAGACAATGACAAAAGTGACGTGGAAAAGTGAAAAAAGAGGGTCCCCATTGCAAACAGGGTGTGTGTGCTACAAGAACAATAGGTTCCCTTTGGCCGAGCCATCAAAACAAAAGCTTAAGTCAATCAAGATCAGGGGGACTGAGTTTTTTGACATTGTGTAATAATGTTTTTTTTTTTCTTAATGTGTTATTAGCAAAGTTGAGTATTATTAATTATATTTGTACATAAAATATTTAGACAAAACATATTTATTTTCACAAGTCACATAAAATAAAATAATATTTATAAATTTTGACAAATAAGACAACCAAAAATATATATCTTGATGTATATATTTTGGTCTAGCATTTGTAAATGTTTTTCAAATAATTCAATGAAGATGTAATTGATACTCATATAACATTGTTGTCCAAGATCTCAAACAATAACTTCAAACACCCAACTCACTTAAAAATTATATCAAAAGTTTCATTAAAAAATACCTACTGTTTAAAAATATGAAGAAAAAAATTAACGTACATAACTACTAGTTTTGATCTAAAAACATCTACTTCATTAGTTTTAACTCCATCACCTAAAGTCTCCAATTTTAAATAAAATCTTATGAAAATTGTTTAAGAAATAAATAGATTGCTCCTTCCACACCATAAGACAAATTAAACTATTACAAGAGACAATTAGGTTAGTACTTTCCACAACATAATTTGAAGTATTGGATCTTATGCCTACCTTATATTTTATCTCCTAGATGGCCCACAATCATGTTTCCTTAAAAGACTTTAAAGAGGCAACCCACATTATAACACTAAAAATAAAATAATATATAAAAAGAGAAACAATAATTACTGCCATCATGAAAGAAATGTTCATAGTATAAAGTGTTAGGAACCAGATGAAGAATAAAAACAAAAACACAAATCAAGCACGAAACAAGAACACAATCACAACAAAGTGATTTACCCTAGAAAAACCCAAATTGGGGAAAAACCAGCAATGAAGATCTTCATATTAACCCTCAGCCCCAACTGGGCTGAGCCTAGAGGTTCAACCAGCCACACATACAATGGAGTCACCAAGCCATTATATAGACTTCCATACAAGAAAAACCATGGGCTCAAAACCACTTATGGTTAATCCACTAACTCTAACCCAAGAGCTAGTTTAACCCAACAATCCCCCCTTTAAATTTGGTCTTGGAGTTAGCACCAAACCCCTCTTCCACAAGCACTTTTAGGGATCAAGCAAGCCATACCAGGTCTTCCAGCCATCAACCCAAATGCATGTATTAAATTTTACATACAACTCCATTACAATTTTGTTCTTGCTACAGCCAACCTTGGCTACAAGCACCTCTACAGCACCAACCATGACCAAGCTTGCACAAACTTTCTCAACTTTATTTCTTGACAAAATTGAGAGAAATCCAACTTCATCTTGAAAGCCAAATAAGACCTCCATCACAACTAGAATGACCGCATTCATCGCATCGCTTCATTAACATTCCAGTTGCACACATGCTCAAACTTTTCCCATTAATGCATCTGTCGGATTGCTCAATACTTCTCCAAGGCTCAATCTTCAGTTGATTCATTCATACTTCCTCAAGCTTGTTAGACAAGAAATATCCAAAACCATAAACACCAGGAAATCTTACATGCATCAACATGCAAGCACATGCAAGCCACATGCGAGTCCATGCAAGTACATGCAACTCACAAACCAACACATGCAAGAAAAAAGAAAATCCGAGAACCTTGCTCTAATACCACATGTTAGGAACCAGATGAAGAATAAAAAAAAAAACACAAATCAAGCACGGAACAAGAACACAATCACAACAAAGTGATTTACCCTAGAAAACCCCAAATCGGAGAAAAACCAGCAATGAAGATCTTCATATTAACCCTCAGCCCCAACCGGGCTAAGCCTGGAGGATTCAACCAACCACACATACAATGGAGTCACCAAGCCATTATATAGACTTCCATACAAGCAAAACAATGGGCTCAAAACCACTTAAGGTTAATCCACTAACTCTAACCCAAGAGCTAGTTTAACCCAACCACACATACAATGGAGTCACCAAGCCATTATATAGACTTCCATACAAGCAAAACCATGGGCTCAAAACCACTTATGGTTAATCCACTAAATCTAACCCAAGAGCTAGTTTAACTCAACCACACATACAATGGAGTCACCAAGCCATTATATAGACTTCCATACAAGCAAAACCATGGGCTCAAAACCACTTATGGTTAATCCACTAACATTAACCCAAGAGCTAGTTTAACCCAACATAAAGGACAGTTGGAATAAAAAGTTACACGTGAAACGAGTGAAAGCTAAGAAGAAACTAGTAAACAATAAGTAATAAATAATAATTCACTTATCAACAAAAGCTTTATTCGATAGTGATTGAAATTCAATTATCAGCAAAAGCTTTATTCCATAGTGATTGAAATGTATTTGGTTTGTCTATTGGTAAGTAGTCATTGCTGCTCTAAGTATGTCAAATAGTTTGTTAGAAGTCTTTGTGTGATGTATATTTGAGTTGGTTCGATAGTAATTTTTTTTAATTTTTTAATATATTTGATAAAAAATTGGTTATTTTATTGAAAGAGAAGTTATAAGTATAAATTTTGAGAGATAATGAGTTGATTTAAAACATTATTTTAAAAAAAATTCAAAGATCTATTATGTTAGAGGTTGGAAGTTTGTTTTTAAATTTAGGTTAGATGATTTAATTATTTATTGATCTATAATTGGTGTAGATATTTCATACATAATTTATAGTATGAATCATACTCAAGTATAATATTGTAATACTTCAATTTGTATATTTATGTGATTTTCTATTTATTTTTATCTTTCTTTTGGTGGAATGTCTTTAATGCAATTATATACACAAGTGTCACATTTTTGTACTATATTTTGGTTCATACCGTAATCCCTATCTATCACTATTTTTTCCCACTAATACTTATTCCTACACATTTGTCATTTACCTCTCATTTATGAAACTACATTCACACTTATGTCAAGCAATTCACTTTATGCCTCAAGATTATTGTTGTTTTACTTAGATTCATTTTTTCCTACTAGAAATCAATCCCACAGTACATGAGAATGAACCTTAAATTTAAAATTTTGTAAGATGACTTGATATATTCTTGTGCAATGCCTTTCTATGTCTTGTATTATAGAATATGTTATGCATATTCCATAAATAATGCACTATGTATATGTAAATGTATTGTTGCATTCAACCAACACACTTTTTAGTATGGATTTATAAAATAATGAAACAAATATTATAAAATGAAAAATGATTGTGTCCATTATAATTCTATAACTGCTTAGTGTTCTTTGATTTTTCATTCTATACCGTGAAAGTACACTTTCATCTTTTGTTTAATTTAATAAAAAATGAGTAACAATCAATAATAACCAAAAGCATATATGAGCTAAACAAATTCCATATCAATAATTGCAATGAACATTAACCCATTTGGCTGTAGTTAACATTGTACAGCTTCCAAATGTCTTTCACATTGGAATTAATAGGTGACTTATGAAGATAGAATACAATATACATAGCTAAGCACAATCACCTTACATTACATGACGATATTAAATCTAGGGTTTACAAGCACGTTTTGAATTTTTTTTACAAAATCTAAGCTTTGGGAGCAAAACAGAAGTTACCAACTTTTTTTATCTTTGAAAGAAACATAGCTATGATTGAATAGTGCCCTTGAACAGTAGCATAGAATGAGACAGGCGAACGAAATAAAAGAAACTACACGCAATTAGGAACAAAAAGAAAAAGGGTATTAATTCAAAATGGGGGAAAACTCAACAGAAGAAAGTTGGTCATGCTGGCCACCTTTGGTTTTGTTGGGGAAATGGAAGCTTCTTGGCAAAGAAGAACGATATTGGCTACAAATTTACAGCTTAGATTCACGAAACTGTCCGTGGTGGAAATTTTTGGGCAAGTGTTTGCGTGATTAAAAGTAGTTTAACTGCGATTTGTTCACTTGTCTCCATAAATATGCAAACTGGGATGGCAGATCCTGTTTGAGTAAGAAACACTGTTATTGACAAGGAATCTACGTGTATTTCAGTGAATGATCTGATGGGGAAGTAAATATGGTACTTGTAATAAAACTTGTATATATGAAATACATAAATGTAGATATTTTGTATTTCTCTTTCAATCATTCAAGAGTGATCTGTATCCCATACTCTGTATCTACTATAGAATATGGCTCTTTTCATCTATTAGTGGTGTACTATTTTTGTACGGTTCTTCCAGGGAATCTACAGAAAAGGACTCACAGAGATGATAAACTCACCAGAACTTAGGAAAATAAGCATGCCCATATCCCTAGTTGACTATAAGGATTCTATTGAGCCAATATCTCTGATGTGTAAAGTAATGCGTAATTTTTTCACTAGTGCTCTGCCGGTCAAGAAATTAAAATACTACTAAATCATTCCTACATTTCACTGTATATGATGATATCAAGTTGCTCTGTGCAGGTTGAAGGCCTATAAAATGACCTAAAACTCTTCATGCTCTTCACAGCTTCCTCTTTTTATCGTGCAGATTTCAATTTGCATTAGATATTTTTTGTTTGAGTACTGCAAAGACAGTTTCTTGTTTTGTTCAATAGCCTTTCCTATGCAACTCGTGGTGGGAATCCTTGGTATGCCATCTAGACCATACTGCTTTACAAAATATAAATATAATCTGGATCGTCTAGATTTCTAATCATTTTCCTGTGCTAATTCGAATTCAAGATATATGCCTGTTTACGGCAACAATAATTTTTTTGGCTGGTCTTAGAATGAAGTATGTTGCCGATAGATATATTGAATATATAGGACATATATTCTTTGAACTCCATGTCGGTCAGACAAGAGTTACAGAGGCTATTGGCTTTGGCATAAGTACAGTTTCATTCTCAAGGGAGAGTGAATTCCTGATTTCTACTCAAGATTTCGCTTTATATACCTAGCTTCTAGACACATGTTTCTATTCTGATGTATATTACATAAATTGCGTTGTACCATAACAAGCGTACCCTCCTTCTAATCCCCATTTTGATTTGCATGTACAATTTTTTCTATAAATTTCGTGCTCATTTGTATATGCAGGTTTTAGTGTGTATTAGTGGATTTTATTACTCATTTGGATTTAAAAGATTTGTGCCGTCTTTGTTGGATTTGGTACTCATTTGTTTGTAGATTGATATTTCTCTGGGTGGCCAAGAACATTGCCTTAAGTTGGACTTACATGAGAGTGCAAACTAATGTGAAACATAAAACATCATAGTTAATTTTCCATTGTGGTCTGTGATGCAGGAAATATAACTTCACTGGCACTTTTCCTGTCACCTATGTAAGTACTGCACTAACAATATGTGAACTTTCACTATTGATCAAGGTAACGAGCTTATTGAAGGAAAGAGGCAGAGGATAATATCTTCAACACAGAGTTGCTGCTCATTAATTTTTGTATGCTCACATTCGTCTTTTTTAAAATCAAAAGTAAAAACATATACAAATATAGATAAAAGTTAAAAGTCACGTGAAAAACATTCATGGAAGGGAGGGAATGAAATAAAATTTATTACAAATTACCTAATTGCATTTTCCCGATCAAAACGTATTTAATAAAGTGTCATTTACTTTAATATTAAAACTTAATATCAATTTTCCATATTACGAAATATCCTCTACGGAGGCGGCTTGGTAGATGGTTCCCCGCGGTATCGCAATGGGTAACAACCCATATTGTGATATCGTGGGCAATGGTTTATTGACAGTGCGATTAATGGCTGGTGGTGTAGATGAGCCACGATGCTGCGGGGGTCTCCGGACGGTGGCAGGTAGGAGGACGGTAGTAGCTGGAGGTGACGGAGCAGTTGGGTTTACATTCCAACACCCCCTCTTAAACATAACTGCACTGTCCACCATGCCTAATCTGTTTCTTTGAAAAATGAAATTATCTCTTCACAGTGCCTTTGTGAAAATATCTGCACTTTGCTCTTCTGATCTGCAAAACTCTAAAAATATGTCACCATTGTTAATTAATTCCCTGATAAAGTGATACCTGGTATCAATATGCTTGCTTCTCTTATGGAAGACTGGATTTTTTGAGAGAGCTATGACTGAATTGTTATCACATTAAATTTTTGTTGCCTCCATTTGTTCATTTTGCAATTCTTACAAAATTCTTCTCATCTAGACTGCCTGGCATGTTGCACTTGTGGCTGCCACATATTCTGCTTCAGCTGATGAAAGACAGACTATTGCCTGCTTCTTTGAAGACCATGAGACAACTCCAGTCCCAAAATTAAATACATAACCAGACGTGCTTTTTCTGTCATCAATGCTGCCAGCACAGTCACTATCTGTGTATCTTATGAGTTTGAACTCATCTGAACTTGAATACTTAATGCCAAAATTTCTTGTTCCACTTACATACCTTAAAATTATCTTCCCAGCTTTCCAATGGGTGTCTTTTGGTGTTTCCATAAACCTGGAAATCAAACTTACTCCATACATAATGTCTAGCCTTGTGGCTGTGAGATACATGAGACTTCTAACAAGCCTCTTAAACAAAGTTGGATCAACATTAGATCCTCTATCATCCTTGCTTAGTTTCAGACCTGTCACTGTAGGTGTTGGTGTTGGTTTGCACTTCATCATATTAAACCTTTTCAAAATGTCATTTGCATATTTTGACTATGAAATAAAAATACCATTTTCATTTTGATTCACTTCAATGCCCAAAAAATACTTCATCAGACCTAAGTCTGTCATTTCAAATTCTTTCTTCATGTCTGCCTTGAACAGATCAATTGACAAATTTCCAGTGAAGATTAAATCATCAAAATATAAGCATACTATCAATATTTCACCTTCTTCATTCATTTTTGTATACAGTGTGGGCTCACTGCTACATCTATTAAATCCATTCAGCAAAAGATAACTATCTATTCTGTTGTACCAAACTCTTGGGGCTTGCTTCAATCCATATAGTGTCTTTTTCAATTTGTAAACTTTTTCTTCTTGACCCAGAATTTCATACCCAGGTGGTTGATCCACATAAACTTCTTCTTCTAAATAACCATTTAAAAAAGCCAACTTTACATCCACTTGAGATACATACCACTTATTCTGAGCTGCTAATGCTAAAATCATCCTTATAGTATCCAATTGTGCTACAAGTGCAAATGTCTCATTGTAATCAATTCTAGGCTATTGTGAATAGCCCTTTACAACCACTCTTGCTTTAAGCTTATGAACTTCATCTTTTTCATTCAATTTGGTTTTATAAACCCATTTCACTCCAATGACATCTTTGTCTTTTGGAAGACTGACTAGATCCCATGTCTGATTCTTTTCAATTGCTTCAATCTCTTCATCCATAGCACTTACCCATTTATCATCTTTTGACTGCATCTTCAAAATGAACTGGATCTTCTATTTGAGAATAAAATGCAGAAGAGAAATCTGATCTGAATTATTCTCACCTTCATTTTGCTCATACATATCTCTTATGCTTCTGATTTTCTGTCTTCTCAGACTTGCCAATGTAGGATTTGACATATCACTTGAACTTATGGAATGTGGACCCGATGGTCCTGCTGTAGATGGTGTTTGTTGTCCTCTTGTTGGACTACTTCCTTGAATGCATGAGGTTGTTCTTACAGTCGATGCTAGTGTCACTTGTGGACTACTTTGCTTGAGCTTGAATGGGAGTGGTAGGAGTCACAATAGCTGGAATATTTGTTGATGCTGAAACTTCATTCTCCTCTTGAGGTATACTAGCTGAAATATTGACTGTCTTCTCTATGCTTCCATCCCATGCTTCATCTTCTACAAATTGTACATCTCTGCTGATTATAACTTTTTTTATTGTTGGATTATAGAGCTTATAAGCTTTGGATTCTTCACTGTATCCAAAAAATATACATTTTTCTCCTTTGTTATCTAGCTTCCTTCTCAATTCATCAGGCACATGTGCATATGCTACACATCCAAATACTCTCATGTGAGTAACACTGTGTTTACTTCATGTCCATGCTTCTTTAGGTACCATATTCATGACACTTTTGTTGAACACCTATTCATTATATAGGTTGCACAAGATAGTGCTTTTGCCCAATATTCATTTGACAAATGTTTGGCTTTCAACATGCTTCTAGCCATTTCTATGATTGTTCTGTTTTTCCTTTCAGCTACTCCATTTTGCTGAGGTGTGTATCTAGTTGTGAACTGCTTGTGAATTCCATGATCTTTGCAAAAATTAAAAAATTCTCTTGAAATATATTCACCACCTCTATCTGTTCTCAACACTTTGATATAATAACCACTTTGTTTTTCAACCAAATTCTTGAACTGACGAAACAAATCAAACACTTCATTTTTCTGCTTTAGAAAATAAACCCATGTTTTTCTTGAATAATCATCAATGAATGTCCGAAAATAAAAACTACCACCTATTGAAGGTGTTTGCATAGGTCCACACAAATCTGAATGTATAATTTCCAAAGGGGCTTTTGCTTTAGTTGACTTTCCAGCTGGAAATGATTCTCTATGTTGTTTTCCTAAAATGCACCCTTCACATACCCTTTCTAGTTTTTCTATTAAAGGTAGTCCCTTGACCATGCCTTTCCTATGAAGTAAATTTAAACCTCCAAAATTGAGATGCCCAAATCTCAGGTGCCATAACCAGTTTTCATCTTTTATCTCAGCTTGAAAGATTTTCTGCACTACTGTTGTAGTTTCTTTTCTACCTACTTGTGAATTCATTAAGTTTTGTGCTTGAGCATAATTTATATTGAAATCTGGCATTATCTATAAGGGAAACATTCTATTGTTTGTCATTCTGACTTTTGCAATAAGCTGGTTGCTTGGGTATTTGTCTAAAATTGTGCACAGACCATTTTTGAAGGTTACTCTATACCCTTTTTGAACCAGTTGCCCTACACTCATTAAGTTATGTTTCAGACCAAACACAAAATACACATCTAAAATATACTTTTTCTCCCCCTGTTTAGTTAGAATATTGACATCTCATTTTCCCTTGACTGACACTTTGTTGTCATTACCCAATGTAACCTCAGACTTTACATTCTCATCTAAACTTGAAAAAAAATCTAGATTCCCTGTCATATGATTGCTACAGCCTGAATCTAAAAACCATACATCTTTTTCATTTTCTTGAGCAACATTACAAGCTAAAAACATTGTGCTCTTATTTGAATTATGATTTTGACCTTCTCTTGAAAATTTTGCATTTTGTCTATTATTATCATACTGCTTCTTTCTACACTCATTCATATAATGCCCATATTTGTTTACAGTAGTGACATTGGACTTGAGATTTATCATACCTTTGATTTTGTGAATGATTCTGTGTTGGGTTTTGGTTTGAGCCTTTATTGTTGCCTCTTCCACTTGAGCTTGATAGACTATATCTTTCACCTCTATAAGAGTTTCTTCCTATTCCTCTTGATCTACCTCTACCTCTTCCTTGACTGAATGAAGCCTAAGTTTTGAAAGCATGCTCCAGTGATGTATCTGCTGACCTCTTCAGCCTGTGTTCATGAGAAATTAGAGATGCATACAACTCATCAACTGAGAACTGTGAGAGATTCTTTGTCTCCTCTATAGCAAATACAAATGATAGAAATTTTGTGGGCAAACTCAAAATCTTTTCAACAATTCTGGTATCTTCGAGATTCTCTCCATGAGACTTAATTTGATTAACCACCCCAATGACTTGGGTGTAGTATGAATCTACAAATTCATTGTCCTTCATACATATTGTTTCAAAATCTCTTCTCAGCATTTGTAGCTTTGCTATTTTAACTTTTTCCATGCCTTGATAGGCTGTTTGAAGTATGTCCCATGCTTGTTTGGACTTTGTTGCTGCTGAAATCCTTGGAAAAATGCTCTCATGTATAGCTTGAAACAGATAAAATAAAGTCTTTGAGTCTTTCTTCCTTGTGTCTTTTAATAAGTCTTTATCTGCTTGTGTTAAAGCATTGTATGCTACTGCATCTACTGGCTCTGGAAATTCATTCTCTACTAAATCCCATATATCTTGTGAGCTAAATAGTGCTTTCATGGTAATTGACCAATACTCATAATTCTTCTCATTAAACTGTGGAATTTGTGGGTTTGTCAAGCTTGTGCTTGTTTCCATTTTTGAAATTTACCTAGATAATCTGCTTTGATAAACTTGGCTCTAATAATCGAACTTGCTCTGATACCACGTGAAGGAAAGAGGCAGAGGAATTTTCACAGAAAAATGAAAACTTAAAAAATATCTTCAACACAGAGCTGCTGCTCATTAATTTTTGTATGCTCACATTCATCTTTTTTAAAATCAAAAGTAAAAACATATACAAATATACGTAAAAGTTAAAATTCATGTGAAAATCATTCACGGAAGGGAGGGAACGAAATAAAATTTATTACAAATTACCTAACTGCATTTTCTCGATCAAAATGTATTTAATAAAGAGTGTCCTTTACTTTAATATTAAAACTTAAATATCAATTTTCCGTATTATGAAATATCCTCTGGTGGAGGCAGCTTGGTAGATGGTTCCCCGTGGTATCGCAATGGGTAACAACCCATATTGTGACATCGCGGGCAATAGTTTGCTGACAGTGCGGTTAACGACTAGCGGTGTAGATGAGCCACGATGCTGCGAGGGTCTTTGGACGGTGGCAGGTAGGATGACGGTAGCAACTGGAGGTGATGACAGCAGTTGGGTTTACATTCCAACACTTATATAAAAATATAAATGCATTTGGAAATCTCAGGACAACATTCTAGGGGATATACAAGCTTAAGTCTACCCAAGAGTATTCAGGACTTCCATATGTGTGTACCTTGTTCAACTGTTGTCTTTGGCTACTTTACGAAGCCCCATTTGGTAAACCCAATAGCACTTTGTTGCTCACGATCAATGGTGCAGGCTTCATTTTGGAGATATTTTATGTGCTATCCTTTCTGACATTTACCCCCTAGCAGAAGAAGGTAACTTATTATGCTAGCTATAAGTTTGTAATTGAAAGCCATTTGGTGGCTACTAGATTATATAAGCCTTATAAACTGTGTCAATGCTTGACTAGATTCGGTGCAAGAAGCTAAATATATAATTATAATTTTTCTTACACGGATTCCTTCAATATATCTTGCAGGTGAAAACGGTGCGGTTAGCCATTGCAATGATGGTTGCTTTTCTCATGGCTATTGCAGTTACGATTTATGTGATGCACACATACAGTGTGAGACAGTTAGTGGCTGACACTTTAGGAGTGATCCTTTCCATCGTTATGTATGCCTCCCCATTATTGTTGGAAGGAAGTTTCAAATTTCTCCCGTGTTGTTTACAACTTTTTTTTTAGGAGATCTACTAAATCTATGTTTTGTTGTGTTTTAGTCATTTCTATCTTGGTGTGTAGACATGAATAGAAGTTTCCTTTCATCGTCATTGTAGGCAGTTATATTGTATCTATTTAAACAAGGATGATGTAGCCTTTTTGGCATCGATCAAATAAATGAATATAATATGTTTTTGCTGTAGCATTCTCTATTTTCTTGTATATTTCTGTCTTTCCTCTTTGTATCAAATTGGTATCAGAGTTAGGTAGGTTCAATGGGGAAGGTCAGAAATATAATTGGGTGATCAAAGTTAAAGGTGAAGGCTGAAGAAATATGTTTTTGATGTAGCATTCTCTATTTTCTTGTATATTTCTGTCTTTCCTCCTTCTATCAAATTGGTATCAGAGCCATACAGGTTCAGTGGGGAAGGTCAGAAATATAATTGGGTGATCAAAGTTAAAGGTGAAGGCTGAAGAAATTGGAGCATTGTAGAAGCTATCAGCTGTAGCTGGAGTTGTAGATAAAGTTGCAGGAGAAAAGAGATTACAAGACATCGTCAAGCAAATATAAAGCTGTTAGTTTATGAAGTTGTTGTCAAACAAATTTGGTTGCAGTTGTATAGAAAAAGAGAGAATTGTTGTTTCGAGACCCGAGTGAAATAAGAAAAAGGAGATCGCAGGAAATTGTTGTTAGAGGAAAGGGAAATTTTACTTGACCAAAGATTGCAGATCGCTGAAGATATCAATTGGTGAAAGGTACTGAAGAAGGTTAGTCTGTAGCTGAATCAAAGATTGAAGAAGATAGAAATCTACAGAAATTTTAAGAATGGCAAAAGGTCATAGTTTTCAGAGATGCAAAGGTGAATGTAAATTTTCCATTTCTTTTCATTTTTATCAAGTGTTTTTGAAAAGACTAGAAGATCTTGGAAGAGTGCAGTTCTAGAAGATTTGTTGTTTGAAGTTTTTTTGTAAAGGAATATAAATTTGTCTGAAGTTTATGGTTATAGTCGCTATAAAGGAAGTTTGCAGTGTTGAAAAGTTGAAACAAAGGTTGAAGACACATTGTAATCAAGTGAAAAGGTAAGTTTAATTATTTATTGTAATGGGAAAAGGCAGTAAAAGAGTGTTAAAAGAAAATGAAAATCTAATTTGTGAAAATGATTTTTTAAAGAAAGAAAATAGTGAACTTTTGAAAGATTTGTGGCAAGTTGAGGAGAAGAATAAAGAGCTTGAAGAAAAACTAAAGTTGTTTGATGAGATTAAGAAAATGAATGAAGAATTAGAACAAAGAGTGAAAATGGTTAATGACTTAGAACACAAATTAAAGAGATTGGAAGAAGAAAATAATTTGCAAATAAAGGAAATCACAAAATTAGAAGAAGAGAATAGTTTATACAAGAATTAAATGTCAAAATTAAATAAAGAAAATGAAAGCTTGAAGTCAAAGAAATTGGTATGTGATGTTTTTTGTAGTACAGGAGATTTGAGTTCATCATTTGATAAGTGTGCTTTCACTAAAGTTGTTTGTGATGGAGATAAACATGGAATTGAGAATCTTGTTAGTTTGATGATAATACAAATGTTGTTTTTGATGAAGAATGTATAAAAGAAGAATGTGAAGATGATAATGTAAATCTTAATAATTGTCATGAAAAAAATGTTAGTTTGAGATTAATGCAAAGAATGGGTTATAAAGGTGAAGGATTGGGAAAAAATGCACAAGGAATTAAACAACCAATTGAACCAGTTATGAGGCCAAAATATGAAGGTCTTGGATATACTACAGGTAAAGGAAATCTTACAAGATCAAACAAATTTGTTCCAGAAATGCATTGTATTCAGTGTTCCCATTGTAATAGGGAAATTCATATAAAAGATACATGTTGGGATCTACATCCGTGCAAATTTTGTGGTTTGAAAAATCATTCAGAAAAAATGTGTTGGCAAAGAAAGTGTAAAAGTGAATTTTTGACAGGTTGCATGAAAATAAACTGTGGATGGAATTATGGGCCAGATTGGCAAAAGTTTACATGTATGTTAAAAAATTTGTAAAAATAAAAATATTCGTATGGAAAAGAAGATAGCAATCAAAAGAGATTTGTTGGTCTTGTAAGACGTCATGCAGAGTTGAAAGCTACAGATAGCAAGAGGATTTCCAGTTAGAAGATTTGAAGATTTGAAGATCCAAGTTTGATGGACTACCACAACAGTTAGAAAGAGTTGGTGAAAGTTTAAAGAAATTGATGGTGAAAATTAAGGGGAGTGTTGGAAGGAGGTTTCTAATTTCTCCCATGTTGTTTCCAATTTTTTTTAGATCTACTAAATCTATGTTTTGTTGTGTTTTAGTCATTTCTATCTAGGTTTGTAGACATGAATAGAAGTTTCCTTTCACTGTCATTGTAGGCAGTTATATTGTATCTATTTAAACAAGGATGATGTAGCCTTTTTGGCATCGATCAAATAAATGAATATAATATGTTTCTGCTGTAGCATTCTCTATTTTCTTGTATATTTCTTTCTTTCCTCTTTCTATCAATTATCTGTTGTGGTGAGTTTTCAATCTTATGCTCTTCGATCTCTATGAGAACTGTACAAAAGAAAAAAAATGATCTCTACCCAAAAACAATAAAAAATATCTAAAATATAATCTCTACCGCAATATTAAAAATTAAAAAAAAATATAGTCACCAGATGTATTCGTCCTTCATGAATGTTGATGAGTTTGTGTTTTTCTCTGCAGGGAGATGTTATCAAAACCAAGAGTGTTAAGTACATGCCAATTTTAGTCTCCCTATTCAGCACCCTAAATGCCCTTGTCTGGTCTGCATACTCTGTAATGGCCAGGGATATCTTTATAGCTGTAAGCTTCTCTCTTTTCCTAGTGCCATGTTCAAGCATAGTTTTCAAGTAATTTTTGACAAGGACTATGCACTTTTTTTGTGATTAAATTATTTCTTTCTTGCAGGTGCCCAATGGCATTGGTTTCCTTTTAGGAATAACTCAGCTCGTTGTTTACTTCATTTACAGAAGCTCGGAGCCTGTTTTACCTCTATCTACTGAAATTCATATACTCCCTGAAACGAAAAAGATAGATGATGCATTTGATCTGCCTATCCATATAGCGGAGGTGGACGCCTCAAATGATGTCAAACTGGCCGCACTGAAACTTGTTATTACTGATCAAGTTTGATTCACTCTCATTAATCAATAATTAACACTGTATATAGAGGGTACAACCTCCTCAGACAATCAGGGTCTGTTCAATTGCATGAGAATCAACATTAGCAGATGAAGAGGAGGGAGATGGCTATTTACTGATCAAACGAACTTATGGGACAGGGAAAATATAGAGAGAGTTTACCCCTTGGGGAGCTTGATTGTGAACTTTTAATATCTATATTTCATTAATGAACTATTTCCTTGACAGTCACGTTCCACGTTCTATAGTTGTATGAATATACAATTCTGTGTATCTTGAGATAGAAGAGTTTACAGATGAGACTAATCAAACTGTACTAATGGTACTAATGGTTGGTGCTTTAGGTATACATTGTCACTATAATAATAATATCACAGTACAACATCATGTCTTTAGATACAAAGAAAATAAACAATTGTAAAGAGCAAGAGGACCACAACGAAGTCAATGATGACTAGACGCTCTAGCTAATGGGTGATGGGTGCATAAGTGATGGGTGCATAAGTATCAAAGATATCTAAAGGAATAGGGACAGCAGTAATAATAATAATAAAGTACAGAAGGCATTCAATTAACACACTTTTTAGTATGGATCTATAAAATACTAAAACTAATATTATAAAATAGATAATGATTGTGTTCATTAAAGCTCTATAATTAAACATAAAGGAGGGGTAAATTTTTTATTAAAACAAAAAGAAGTACAAAGTAAGGGCATTACATAGCCCTATCAAACTTCACCAAATGATCCAACTAATGAGACAAACCCGGGGGTAACAGACCCTGGTCCACCAAATTCCAATCATGAATATGATTAGAAGCCCATCTAGACTTTGAAGATACATCTTCATACAAACCATCTTTCATTTATAAATTACGTACTATTATCTTTGTTTAATTTAATAAAAAATTAGTAAACAATCAATCATAATATTTAAGTAAAAAAATTCAGACAACCTTAATAACCAAAAATTTAAAAAATCATTATTGCAATGAACATTAACCCATTTGATTGTAGTTAGCATTGCACAGCTTTCAAATGTGCTTCGCATTGGAATTAATAGGTGACTTGTGAAGATAGAATACAATATACATAGCTAAGCACAATCACCTTACATTACGTGACGACATTAAATCTAGGGTTTACAAGCACGTTTTGAACAAAATTTACAAAATCTAAGCTTTGGGAGCAAAACAAAAGTTACCAACTTTTTTCCCTTGAAAAAAACATAGCTATGGTTGGATGGTGCCCTTGAACAGTAGCACAGAATGAGACAGGCAAACAAAATAGAAGAAACACACGCAATTACGAACAACAAGGAAAAGGGTATTAAGGAAAATTGAGGGAAAACTCAACAGATCAGAAGAAAGTTGTCATGCTGGGCACCTTGGGTTTTGTTGGGACAATGGAGGCTTCTTGGCAAAGAAGAAGAACGATATTGGCTACAAATTTACAGCTTAGACCTACGAAACTGTCCATGGTGGAAATCTTTGGGCAAGTGTTTGCGTGATTAAAAGTAGTTTAACTGAGATTTGTTCACGTGTCTGCATAATACATGCAAATTGGGGTGGCAGATACTTTTTGTGTAAGAAACACTGTTGGTGACAAGGAATCTACGTGTATTTAAGTGAATGATCTCATGGAGAAGTAAATACGGTACTTCTAATAAAACTTGTATATATGACATACATAAATGTAGATATTTTGTATTTCTCTTTCAGTCATTCAAGAGTGACCTGTATCCCACACTCTGTATCTACTATAGAATATGGCCCTTTTCACCGACAAGTGGTGTACTCTTTTTGTACGGTTTTTCCTGGTAATCTGTAGGTGTTGGCAATCAATCCTTGAAATATTGTGAATTACTTCTCTTGGTGTAGTGCATTTTGCTATATACAACTACAGAAAAGGACTCACGGAGATGATAACCTCACCAGAACTTAGGAAAAAAAGCATGCCCATATCCCAAGTTGACTATAAGGATTCTATTGAGCTGGTTTCCAATATCTCTGATGTGTAAAGTAAAACGCAACTAGTGCTGTGCCGTCAAGAAGTTAAAATACTAGTAAATCGTTCCTACATTTCACTGTATATGATGATATCAAGTTGCTCTGTGCAGGTTGAAGGCCTATAAAAGGACCTAAAACTCTTCATTCTCTTCACAGCTTCATTTTCTTATTGTGCAGATTCCAATTTGCATTAAATATTTTTCTTTTGAGTACTGCAAAGGCAGTTTCTTGTTTTGTTCAATGGCCTTTCCTATGCAACTGGTGGCGGGAATCATTGGTATGCCATCTAGACCATACTGCTTTACGAAATACAAATATAATTTGAATCGTCTAGATTTCTTATCATTTTTCTGTGCTAATTCGAATTCAAGATATAGGCCTATTTACGGCAACAATAGAAATTTTAACTTGTTTTTGGCTGGTCTTAGAATGAAGTATGTTGCCGATAGATAGGTTGAATATATAGGACATATATTCTTTGTACTCTATGTTGGTCAGAGAAGAGTTACGGAGGCTATTGGCTTTTGCATAAATACAGTAGTTTCATTCTCAAGGGAAAGTGAATTGCTAACTTCTAATCAAGATTTTGCTTGATATAGCTAGACACATATTTCTATTCTGATGTTTATTCCATAAATTGCGTTGTATCATAACAAGCGTACCCTCCTTTTAATCCCCATTTTGATTTGCATGTACAATTTTTTCTATAAATTTCGTGCTCATTTGTATGTGCAGGTTTTAGTGTGTATTAGTGGATTTAATTACTCATTTGGATTTAAAAGATTTGTGCCGTCTTTGTTGGATTTGGTACTCATTTGTATGTAGATTGATATTTGTTTGGGTGGCCAAGAACTTTTCCTTTTAAGTTGGATTTACATGAGAGTTCAAACTGATGTGAAACATAAAACATCATTATTAATTTTTCATGGTGATCTGTGATGCAGGAAATATAACTTCACTGGCACTTTTTCTCTCACCTATGTAAGTACTGCACTAACATGTGAACTTTCACTATTGATTAAGGTAACTAGCTTATTTAGAAATATAATTGCATTTGGAAATCGCAGGACAACATTCTGGGGGATATACAAGCTTAAGTCTACCCAAGAGTATTCAGGACTTCCATATGTGTGTACCTTGTTCAACTGTTGTCTTTGGCTACTTTACGGAGCTCCATTTGTTAAACCCCACAGCACTTTGCTGCTCACGATCAATGGCGCAGGCTTTGTTTTGGAGATACTGTATCTGCTGTCCTTTCTGACATTTGCCCCGAAGCAGAAGAAGGTAACTCATTATGCCAGCTATACGTTTGTAATTGAAAGCCATTTGGTGGCTACTAGATTATATAAGCTTTGTGTCAATGCTTGACTAGATTCGATGCAAGAAGCTAAATATATAGCTATAATTTTTCTGACACAGATTCCTTCAATATATCTTGCAGGCGAAAACAGTGCGGTTAGCCATTGCAATGACGGTTGCTTTTGTCATGGTGGTTGCAGTTACGATTTATGCGCTGCACACATACAGTGCCAGACAGTTGGTGGCTGGCACTTTAGGTGTGATCGTTTCCATCGTTATGTATGCCTCCCCATTATCTGTTGTGGTGAGTTTTGAATCTTATGTTCTTAGATTTCTATGAGAAGTGTACAAAAGAAAAAATATGATCTTTACCCAAAAACAATAAATTATCTAAACTATAATTTTTACCGGAATATTAAAAATTAAAAAAAATCTTGTCTCTACCAAAAACAAAAAACCCTAAAATAATTTAATTAGCAGATGTATTCGTCCTTCATGAATGATGATGCGTTGTGTTTTTCTTTGCAGGGAGATGTTATCAGAACCAAGAGTGTTAGGTACATGCCATTTTTAGTCTCCCTATTCAGCACCCTAAATGCCCTTGTCTGGTCTGCATACTCTGTAATGGCCAGGGATATCTTTATAGCTGTAAGCTGCTCTCTTTTACTAGTGCCATTTTCAAGTATAGCTTTCAAGTAATTTTTGACAAGGACTCTGCACTTTTTTTGTGATTAAATTATTTCTTTCTTGCAGGTGCCCAATGGCATTGGTTTCCTTTTAGGAATAACCCAGCTCGTTGTTTACATCATTTACAGAAGCTCAGAGCCTGTTTTACCTGTATCTACTGAAATTCATAAACTTCCTGAAACGAAAAAGATAGATGATGCATTTGATCTGCCTATCCATATAGTGGAGGTGGACGCCTCAAATGTTGTCAAAGTGGCCGCAGTGAAACTTGCTATTACTGATCAAGTTTGATTCACTCTCATTAATCACTAATTAGCAATGTATATACAGGGTACTACCTCCTCAGACAAACAGGCTCTGTTCAATCGCACGATAATCAGCATTAGCAGATGAAGAGGAGGGAGATGGCTATCTACTAATCAAACGAACTTATCGGAGAGGGAGTTTACCCCTTGGGGAGCTTGATTGTAAACTTCTAATATCTATATTTCAATAATTAACTATTTCCTTGACAGCAATTCAATACATTCTTCGCGTTCCACGTTCTATGGTTGTATGAATATACAATTCTGTATATCTTGAGATAGAAGAGTTTACAGATCAGACTAATGAAACTGTACTAATGGTACTAATGGTTGGTGCTTTACGTATGCATTGTCTTAAAACTACCCACTATAATAATAACAATATCACAGTACAACCTCATGTCTTTAGATACAAAGAAAATGAACAATTGTAAAGCAGAGCAAGAAGACCACACAGAAGTCAATGCTGAATAGAAGCTCTAGCTAATGGGCAATGGGTGCATAAGTATCAAAGATATCTAAAGGAATAGGGAAAGCATTAATAGTAATAAAAAAGTACAGAAGGCATGTAAACTTTAACAACGGAGATTGGATTGCATTCAATGTAAAAATGGAGGAATAATGTATTCGTTGGAAACAAAGTAAGCGGTACATACAAAAGGACTAGAGTAATTTTTTCAATCATAGGAAAGAGACACGGATACCTCATTTCTATTCAGATTCCACTTGAAAGTAGAGGTTATCTTCTTATGAACGAAAACAATGGAGAAAAACATTAGAAAATGTCATCAATGAGCACAGGAGGTCTCATAAATAATTCAGATATGCCAAAGTAAATATTGATTTACTTCAGTTGAACTTTTTTTTATGGTTTTGTTATATAAGATTTCCGTGAATTCCTACAAAGATTGTTGGTCATATTTAACTAGTATCTAATTCAGGTTTTTGAAGATGGATTTATACTCCATAGAGATGCTATATCAAAGTGGCAAATATGTTTATAAATGTATAGTTGAATAAGATTACAAGATAACATCATAATGAATAGTTATCAAACATAATTTTTGTTAAAATATTTGTTTTTATAGTTCGAAGAAAATTCACGGCCAACAATTTACTGTCACAAAATTCTCAACAATTCACCATTTCCAAAAAAAAAATAATAATATTCAGAAAAAATGTATTATTAAATGTATTATTATCCGTTTCTAAAAATATCAACCTCACAAATTTGACCCCACCAAAAGATCCGGTATTATTAATACTGGCCACCGCTGTACCTTTAGTTCGAACTTCGATCTTTCTCGGTTTCCAATTATTTCTTGCCATCTCAAGCAATCAGATATCTTTTGACATCATTCAGTCATCTCGAATTTCAATTCTTTCATGGTTACAAGCTGATGAGACTGTTTTAATGGATGATAATATGACAAAAGAACAGGCTGTCACACAGCTACGTGCCTTGGGACATGCCAATTTCTTTTCTGACAAGAAATGAGCCTTGTTAACAACGAGGTAGGTATTTCAAACGTATAAACAAGATCTTAGTTTTCATCATCTTCGTGCCGGTTTATGCTAATTGTTTTCTCCTAATAAAGCTGTTGCTTTCCGTTTTTTAAGGAATACTGCGATCTATTCTGCTACTAAGCAATTGCAAGTAAGGTTCCAGTAAGACAAATGAATAACCATCATCTTCGATAGAGAGTTAAATATAATTCTTTGTTTTCTTTTTTTAGGGCAAGTATTTTGAAGATGATAAAGGGCATTATTTTTTTCCTATATTATTTTTTATTTTATTGTAGTTGCAAATTTATTGATGAACATGTTATTTTAATATTTAATTTGATAGTTATATTTCATAAATTGATCAAAATAAATTAAATTGTGATTTTATGTTCTAAACTTTTTATTCTTAATGATTTAGAAATACTTATTATCTTAGTCTTTTATTCATCTTAGATATTATTGCCAGTGTCATACTATAAACTTTGGCTAACCAACATCTCTTCAATTTTCAAGTTTGCCAAGCACTCTCAAATGTGTCTCATATTAGTTGGATAAAAGAAAGACTTTCAAACTCTAACACATCGTTAAAACATCTCATAACATCATCATAAAGAGAATTATTCACAAATCTTTAGAGTAGTCAATAGTAGTTAAGGAGTTTTTCAAATTAGGGACACATCTACATCCAACACCTTCCATTTCACCATTTGATCATCTTTTAATTGTTCATTGCAAAAACATACACAAGTGATTTGACCCCACAAGAGAAAAGTTAGTAAAATTTTACTCCTTACATAGAATATTCATTAAACATGTCCATACATATCACTTTGACACTCAATGTAAGTTTAAGAGAAAGAGGAGAAAAAATAAGATGAAAGTTCTCTTTAACAATGGGTTTTTTTTTTAATACTATATACTGACAATAAAATAAAATTGCAAATAGATTTAAACAAGAAAATATTATAAATTTATGTAAACTCACACTAAATTATACCTAATATTTGGCAAGTACTAATCACTATATAGCACATCTAATATATTAATTTTTTTTTAATATTTCTAGTTATGCTATCTTATACAAAGATTAATTATTGGTTAATGATTTTAGGAAGTAATTTGAAACTCATTTGAAAATTTATAGATATATGAATGAATTATAGGCAAAGCCCTTGCTTTAAAAGTCTTTCATCTCTTACTTCAAATTGTTTACCCTGATAGACTAGAGCGGGTCAAGGTTGTTAAATCTAGTTTCAGTATGGACTCACATGCTTTCAAGCACATGCAATTATTATTTGTTTTTTGAATATTTTTTGAACCCAATGCTTCAAGATTTATCCCAATAGCCTCTACAAAGGTTTCCTCCTGGGTATCTAAAGTGGATCAGGAAGCACATGACCCCACACAACTAGTTCATAGGATTCAATTTCAATTTTATCAAGTGTCATGGGTTTATAGGTGAGCATTTTTGGCTACCAAGATTTGTAATAGCTAGGATGCTCACCCTAGAAATATATCACCATTTAGGTGATCCCACAATAGTGGTTTACAATTTTTTGTCAAACTGGACATTGAAATAATTTTTTTTAACTAAATCTTCACTTTCGGGCACCTATAGCGGCTAAACCAGAGGAATTTGAAGATGATGCAAATTAGAGTTTCATGAAATTTTGTCTGTAGATTCTAAATATATTTTTTTGCAAAATTTTTGGAATCAGATTTCTCTTCTTTTTCCATCTCCCTCGAAAACTAGTTTTTTTCAGAAAACAACATTTTTAAAAAGTGACGCCCACCGTATAACGCATAACTTTTTTCCATGAAGGATACAACTCTAATTATTTCAAATTTAGATTTGTAACTCTAATATCTAGTGCTTCCACTTGGTTACTTGGTTAGATAGTTTTTTTTTTAATATTTTTTCTGTAATAAAATTTTGAAGTCAAACCAATTACAATTCAGACATAGCATGACCGTATAACGCGTAACTTTTTCTGTATGTATTGAAATTCAATTTTTCTTTTTTTGTTGGATCAAGGACTTCAATATTTGGTGCACTCATATTTTAAATTTTTTTTTTTTATAATTTGTTATTTATCCACATGTGTAGAACAAAGAGCTTGATTTTTGGTGAAAAACCTACATTCATAAGAAATAAAAAATAAATATAATAATCAAATTAAATTTTATTAAAATTATAATTTTTTGGAAGCTTATAATAGGGACTACATACTTAAAAAAATAAAATAAATTAAATTCATTTGATCCCCAAAAGTTAAATTAAAAGTGATTTTTTATCAACATTTTGATAGGTGTAAAGGAGACTTCGTTATAGGTATGGTTTAAAACTAGCGGGGTTCTATCCAAGGGGGATTGGTCTAAGGTGGTATGATAAAAGTATCTTCAATTGGAATCCTTTCAATGGAACATTTCAAGGCCTAAATCATAATATTTTCTAAAAATATGTGATTTCAGCAAAAATTAGGATCTCCCAGAAATTGTAAACCACTATTGTTGTAGCACCCATTTGTCAATTGTAGATTACTACTATGACATCCAAAAGAAAAAGAAGTGCCTTTAAAAAATCCCTCTTACTATTGGCAAGAGAAAAGTGACACTCATGAAGAGAGAGGAGCAACATGTATTGAACAAAAAATTGGCTTATCTCAACCTGAAGCTTATCTATGACAAATGGAAGTATAATTTGGAAGGGCGCCACTTTTTTGACATGAGTTGTAGCCATACTAGGAGGAAAGAAGAAATAAAGCCATGTAAAATGAAGTTGCCTATGTCGACTTGGATGCTATAACAATTGTGTGATCTTTGTGGCTCACTTTCTACCAAATCATAGTGGAATTCAGCCTAGGACTTTTGATGAATAATTCTTTCAAGAAATAACTGATGAAGAAGGGGTGGTTTGAAAGGAAAGTAGTCAATTTTTGGAGATATTAGCAAGAGATCAAGCAAATGACCCCCTTGTGTAGTGCCATTCTCACTAGAAAAGAAATTGTTGACATTTATGATAGAGAGGTTGGGTCTGATTTAGATGAAAAATCTGATCGAGACCCCAAACAAGATAATGTCTAGTGTGTCAAATCATCACCTTTGGTGGTTGAAGTTGGAAAAGGGAAAGAAAAATAAGTATCATGGCAAAATGAGCCACATGTCTCATCTTCTACCAATATTCTAACAAAGGAAAAATAGACTCGATGATCTATAAAGAAGTCTTCAACATCTTAAGGAGCCCAAGGTTTGTCAAGGTTAGCCACCGATGGGTCTAGAACAGCCAATATGTCCTTTATAAAGAGATAGAGAGTCTAAGACTTGGGCGGACAAGGATCCTCAAACAAGGAAGGTGAAGAGGTGGACTTCCATCCATAAGTGTCTTTAGCTCCTGCAATCCAGGTAAGTTTCACACCCACTATTCTTTCTTCTATTGCATCATTACTAGCTACTAGCCCCTCATCTATAGAGAAAAATCCCCCATCCACCAATTATGACCTGCTTATCCTTGACATACTACCTCTCATGTTTGTTGATGAGCCTCATATGGAACCCCCGCATGCTGAACATGTGTCTTATGATGCAACTATGGTAGACACTTCAATTTCTATATCGAAGGCCTAGATTTCATTTGCGAAGACACCCATGCTATAGGTTTCATCACCATTGCTTATTTCTAGGACTATGCCACTATTTTCAACCACTACACCTCTTACCCTGACGAGTACTTCACACTCGACACAAAATTTGTGAGGTATCGTGCCCTTTTTCATTTATAGCTTTCTCATTTGCCTCCCCCCAAGCCCAAGCATCTGGAAGCACACCACATACCACCCTTCATGGCCTCCCAACTAGTGTCCCCATTACTGCATAAAGTATTGAGTCTCCACATAATTTTTGGACTCAAGTAGAGTTAACTAGATAGGCCTAGAAGGAGAGAAAAAAGAAGAAATTAGGAAAGGTCGTGGTGGCTTTAACTACTACAAAAGTGGAGACATGTTTTGATGAAGAGTGAAGGTCCTTGATGATTTCAGATAGGAAGTTGTTGGTCTCCAAGATTGAGGGGGAGATGTGGTATGAGGATTATGAGATCATGATCGTAGGTCTGGACATGAGTGAGGTGCTTCCTTGTGCCAAAGCCATGTAGAAGGTGGTGTATGTTGATTACACAAGGCTAGAGAAGAAATTGAAGAAGTGAGAGGAAGAGTTGGATAA
The DNA here is from genome assembly GCA_007258455.2 of Sequoia sempervirens. Classification (NCBI taxonomy): domain Eukaryota; kingdom Viridiplantae; phylum Streptophyta; class Pinopsida; order Cupressales; family Cupressaceae; genus Sequoia; species Sequoia sempervirens. The sequence goes on from VDFB02097283.1 coordinate 111,857, forward strand.
TTTAAAGGCCACAATCGATAGACATTAGGTTGAGATAAAAGAAAAAGATACTTAGGAAAGCACAAGAAATTGAAGGAGAAGCGACCACATCACTTCATTCTGATCAAATTGAAAAGGATCAACTTTTAGCTGAGGTGGAAAAGATAATGCACGAGGTTGATATCGAGCACAAAATGATAGAAGATGTAAAAGCCCAAATGTAGAAGGTTGTAGAGTAATGGTAGTAGAAGTAGAAAGAGTTCACCTAGGTAGTCAAAACAATATATGTGTAGAAATGTAGAGAGAGCTACAAGAAATGTAGGAGAAATGGTCTGAAACAGTGGATTGAGCTAAGCATCCAAGCAAGCAATTCGAGAAAGAGAAGAACTAGATGTAAGGTGAGCTAATCACTGCTCAGTCTTAGGCAGTAGAAGAGCTTCAATGGGCCTAGGTAGGGGTCAATCAATTGAAGGAGGAAATTAATGGTTTTGGATTGTGTGGCCCTGATTTAGTGATCTAGGACTCATATGCCACCTTGGGCATATGGGCCCCACTTAGGTTTTAGGGCCTCAACCCTAATTTCACATGAATCTAAGCATTTCTTGAAAAATGTGTCCCATAGCCTAGACTAATGTGACTCATATGCCACTTTTGATGTATGGGTTCTATGTGGCTTAAAATTAAATTAAAGTCAAATTCTTGGCAGGATTTTATTCTCCTAGATCTGATGTCGACTTGTAGTGTTGTAATTTCAGGAAATTTGGCATAAGCAAGTAAAAATATAGAGTTATTTCATTCATTTTTCTCCTAGCAAGTTGAATAAGCATCTTTATAGAAAATTGGAGTTTACAAGAGCATTCAACAACATTTAGGAGTCTTTAAGAGATGATTATTAAGTGTTTTGGAGCATTATTCAAGTATCAAACATCATGTCAAAGTCATCATGCTTCATGTTTTCTTTTGAACTAACAACTGTGATGTAGGGTTTCATGATTCAAGCAAGCAATCAATTCATGATCTATTACATTCAAGCAAGAGTCAAGATACACATCCATTGGAGCCACTTCATACATGTTTGCAATACTTTATTTCTAGGGTTTAGTGAGTTGCAACATTACATTTTGTTCATTCATCATTCCTCCTTTACATTTGATTTCATTACAAGGTTTGATTACCAAAATGGGGTTTGACCAAGGAAAACCCCTTTCTACTAACAAAAAACATATTTCCCTCTCTTTAGTATGCAATTTGTAGATCTAGGTTGAAAACATATTTAAGAGAAAGATTGGAAAGAAGTTCATTAAAGTTGCAAGGTTGTCCAAGTTATCACCTTGTTTGGAAGATCATTAAAAGGCATCTATAGAGCATAATTTGTCATTTCAAATCAAGAAAGTAGGTTGAGAAGATAGAGAAGAGATTCAAGAGTAGATTTAGATCCTCATTCTTTGAAAAAGCTAAGTAATAATGATACACCACTTATGGTATATGAGTCCTAGTATAGTCAAATTTCCATATTTTAGGTGTTTTCAGACTTGTCTTTGCTAGATTTCTATTGCTACCCAAAAACACTAATCTGGTACTAAATCACCTAGACTAGCATATGAGTCCTAGTAAGCATTAAATTCAACATATTCAAAATTTTAGGTCATCAATCAAGTTGCTATAGGTTTCCAGGTGCCCCTCTATACTTTTCTTGCTTTCTATTATGTTTTGCATTCATTTTTAGGTCATTTAGTGAAGCTTTGCATATCATTAGGTTTTGCATGTTACTAGTCTTTCCAAGCCCTAGCTTGGTGGTGAACCCCTCTTTAGACTCTAATAAGACCCTAGGACACCCTATTGTAGATCTCTCTCCCTCATTTCATCCTTGGATTGAGATCCCTAGGGTTTCCTTGAATGAGAGAGGAAAAATTATCGTTCTATGACCTAAACCATAGAGATACAATTTTCAACCTTTCATAAATAATCATGTCTCCTAGTCTTCATAGAGTTGAAGAAAAAGGTAGTGTTTTTATCCCCCTCCTGTAACTATTCAACCAAAGCCTTTTCTTTCCAATAAATCTCCTCACGTAGCTGAAACTCCTCTAGTACTATCAAAGCCCTTGCCTCCTCCTTGAGAGAGTCCTTAGAAAGGTCAAACTACCCAATCTCACATGTGATAGCATCCAAACTAGTATGAGTAGCAATCTTAGCATGGATGATGTTACTAGAACACTGCCTATTCCACCTTTTGAGCTGGTACTTTACATACTGTAGTTGCTTGGTAAAAGAATACATAGTAGTACCAAAAGTAGGTCTACCTAAATGCCACCACTTAGAAACATAATCTTGTAGAGAGGGGTCTCGTAGCCACATAAGTTGAAACTTGAAAGAGGGAGAATAGGAAATGTGAGTAGACAAAGAAGATAACTTAATAGGTCAATGATCTAAACCCCTCTAGTCCAAAATCTTAGAACAAATAGACCAAGATCCACTAATCTAGAAACAAGAAACCATGAACCTATCAATCCTCTTAGCAATACAATCCTCCCCTAATCACCTATTGTTCCAAGTAGATTGACCATTACAAGTCTTAATATCTACAAGATTCAATGCATAAATATTATCATGAAGAAGAAGATCAAAAGGCTCCAACCTCAAAATTTCTCCTCTCTTTTCTCCTAGATCAATAATAGCATTGAAGTCACCTACAATAATCCAAGGATAGAAAGGATAAAAACTTTGAATAAACCAAATGTGAGACCATAGGTCTTGCATACCCAACAAATCAGTAGGAGAATAGATATTGGAAAGAAGAATGGTTTCTCCGATTTCTAGGCTCAAAGCAACCATACAAATAAAAGACTTACAGGTCATCCACTAGAGGGAAAATCTTCAAAGGATTCTAGAAACAGGCCAATCCCCCAACATTACCATGGGCACCAATGCACTAGCACTGACCACACCCCTAAAGTTTAGGCACCACACCATACATATTCTCAATAGATAACTTAGTTTCCTATAAGAAAAACACATATTGAGAATGAGTTCTCACCAAATCATGAACAATTTTTTGTTGATGGTTGTTGTTAAGTCCCCTTACATTCTTTAGAGGATAACCATTTATGAGGGTTGGAAATATGAGAATTAAGAGTATTAATAGATCCTGACTCCACCAACGTCTCCTCCATCATCTTAATTTTTTTCTAGGTCCTTTCACCCTACCTTGGAAGCCTTCTCAAGAGCCCTTTTCTTAAATTTTTCTGGTGGAGCCCAAAAGAAGGAGAATCCTTGCTTCCACTATTGAATTTGACACCATTTTCTAATGGCCATTCATTGGTCGTTCAACAAATATTTGTCAGAAACGCGACGAAATGGTGAAAATACTTTTGTCACAGTTTTTTCGTCGAATGTCCAACGATGAATTGAACGTCGAAATAACGGCGAAGAATCATCGGTCGTCGGCATCATGAAATGGCTTGGACATTCATTGGAATATCGACGAACACTTCGTGTATCCACCGACGAATTACACCAGAAGTTCATCGCTAATTCGACAAAATGGGCAAGGAGTAGCATCGAAACAACAACAGATGTTCGTCACCATTTCGATGAAATGGGAAAGGAGTAGCGTCGAAATAACACTAAAACTTCGTCGAAAGTGCGATGAAATAGGCAAGTAGTAGTGTCGAAACAACAACAAGATTTCATTGACTTCGCGATGAAAATAGCAAGGAGTAGTGTTAGAAGAACACCAAACGTTCGTCGAAAGTGTGACAAAATGGGAAAGGAGTACTGTGGAGACAACTCTGAAAGTTCGTCGAAATGGTGACGAAATGTGCGATGAGTTATGACAAAACCTTCATCGCAGCTATTGCAAAGACTGGCGACTGATCATAATACAGACTGCATATTGGTTTGATGCTTCAAATGATGCATTTCTTATATTGAAAAGTGCATTACCTTATTGAGATTCTCTTTGTTTCAAGAGTAGTTTAATATTCTCTACTTAACAGGGCCAACCATGTGACGGTGGAAGCTCATTTGGCCCCTCCCCCCCCTCACATCACTCTCAATTCCCCATACCCAATCATATAACATTAATCATTCATTCATCCATTAATAACATATAACATTCATTCATCCATTAATAACATATAAAATTCATTCATTAACATACAACATTCATTAATTAACATATTCACATTCATTCATTAACATATAATATTCATTCTTTCAGTTTTTACATATTATCAAAAATATGGTTGTCATGATATGATTACAATAACTTTTTTTTTGTTTCTTTTTGAAAGCTACATAAAGCTAAAGTGGAGTATCTTTTTCTAAATCAATATCGATTCCCCCTTTAGTTGTTTTGCCTTCTACTCATGATCTTAATGTATGCCTAGTCATCTGCTCATGACGTGGATGCCAGTGCAATGGGGGATCTGCTATAATAAGAAAGAAATGTTAAACTGGTATGTTTTATTATTATTGTTACAAGTATTTCATTAATTAAAAGAACATTAGAGTGGTTCTCTTTACCTAATGGGTCCACATCATGTTCCTGAACTTTTTTTATAGACTCATGCTCAACATGTTGAATACCCTCTAAATCCTGATCTACAGTTGAAACATGAAAAGTTACATTAATTAATACACCAATTGAAATTAAATATGTTTAGAAGAACATGAGAGTGGTCCTCTTTACCTGATGGGGCCACATCATGTTCCTGATCTTCTCTAGCCTGATCATGCTCAACATGTTGATCACGCTCTACATGCTCTAAAGTTGAAACACGAAAGGTTACATTTTTTAATACACCAATTGCAATTAAATATGTTGAAAAGAACTTTAGAGTGGTCCTCTTTACTTTATGGGGCCACATCATGTTCCTGATCTTCTCTAGCCTGATCATGCTCTACATGCTCCAAAGTACCAGGATACACACCATGACCTTCATCTATAGGTTGTGCTCCACCCTCACCAAGATGCATTCCAATGTCATGTGCAGTATTATCATTGATTGAATGTTTAAAATAAATAGGCATGTAATTACTTTATGGTGGAAATTAATATTGAATAGATTACACAAGGATTCAATTTTAAATATAATTTATTGAGTTTATTTACCTGCGTGTTAGATGCAATGGAAGATTGTGTTTTCCTAGTCAAGACTCTTAGGTGTTCAGCCACGGCTCCATAGCCTTGCTGGAAGGAAATCTTCAGGTCCTCTTCTATGGGAACTCTATTGAATTCATACCCCTACATTTTTGCAAAAGATCATGAATTTTGCTTCTATGGTGTGATAAAACCAAAATTGTTTTCAATTTATTATAATTTGGATGCAATATTTCATTTATTGATACTTATAATTCGTGTGGCTAATTTCATATAACCACCAGAGCCAAGTTTGTGTTGCCCGTGCTTTTCTAGTCTTGCCTTTGTTGCCTTCGATGTGTCAGGCAGCCTATGAAAAGTTTGAAATATGTTAGATTATGTAAAAAAGAAAGAGTAATCAAGATATAATTGCATCAAGGATAGTATCAATATACACTACTTTTTTTAAAAAAATTAATGGCATTTCCATAACATACAGACATTGAGAGCAAATAAAATACAGAGTTCAATCTATGAATTATAGAAAATAGATTTTTTTTGGTTATATTCATATCGCTGATTACATTGCACAAAACATACTACAACTGTATAAATATCAGATGGTGACAGTTGTCTATGCTACCACATCTTTCATACATGTCTACCAAAGAATTGTATCAAATAGTTCACTGCCTTGTTGCTATGTAATAGCTAAAGTTTTCCAAAATAGGTGCTTTCAACAAGCTTTTATGATGCTTGGAAAAAATCTTATCAAAGATAATAGTATAATAAGACAGAAAAGGCAAGATTGAGCTGCGGGTCAAATTAAAGAAATGTGGTCTCACAGGATGGAATGCCATGACAATCCATAGCAATTTTCTTCTTGTCATGGCATCTGCTATGGCATTCCATCACCATGAGACCACATTTTTGAAGCATTTTTCAAAATAGTTCACTACCTTTCTTACAAGCAATCGCGATTTTTCATACATACCTACAAAGAATTTTATCAAACAGCTCACCGCTTTCATGCTATGGCTAAATGTAAAACCTAAAAACAAAGCTTTAACAAGCTTATGGATGCTTTGGAAAAAAATCTTACCAGCATAATAGTAAGTATTAATATACACAAGGTAGTGAATTGTCGGTGTGGGGCCGTTTGTAATAATGTGGTTATCGGTGATGTAACGCTGGGCGAGCAACTATTCAATTTTCTCTTGTCATGGAATTCGTCATGGCATTCCATCACCATGAGACTACATTTCTTTGAGACATTTTTTTCAAGTAGTTCACTGCCTTGTCTATGCTACTGCATTTTTCATACATGTCTACCAAAGCATTTTATCAAATAGTTCATCACCTTGCTGCTATGGCTAAGAGCCTAAAACAGGTGCTTTCAAACAAGCTATGGATGCTTGGAAAAAATCTATCAAAGCATAATAGTAAGCAACAAGCCATCGTGTCATGGTTTTTTTTGCATGAAAATCAGCTCAATTTTATTCACCATTTTTTGCATATTTTAAACACATTCTTTTGGCAATTTTGTAGTTTGAAATGGAAAAAAATCATTGACCAAAAAGTCAATGATTTTTTCAAAAACTTAGGGAAAAAATCATCCAACCTGCAGTTTTTTTTAAAATCGTGATTAATCAGGATATTTTGCAGATTTATGCTTCTATATCACATACCTTCCTTGGCCCGATGGTGTCTTTCCTTTTTCTTTTTCAGCCTTCTACTTCCATCGACACCAAGTCCTTTCCACTCACTTCCTGAATCATCGGGGATGCTTTGTACTTTTGTTCCTCTAAATGTGACCTATATTGGTCCCTCACATACCTCTTTAGATAGGTACCCAGCTTTCTTAAGGACCTTTGGTTTTGCTTGAATGTTTTATCACCTAACAACACAACTAAATGGTTAATGAGCTCATCTTTTAAATCTTCACTTTGGGCATTCCACCATGTACGTATGGTGGCCCGAAGAGCTATGGTTGGCCCGAAGAGCTCCAATGTAATAGCACTTAGATGTTTATAAAAAACATCATTTCCTGCAAAATGATCATGGGATCAATAGTCTAAAAAGAGCAATCAATAAGTAAATTTCAATTGGATTATATAGAATAATAATTAAAACATTTTAAAGTACCTTGGACCTTCTCTATCGTTATGGGAACGAAATCCTCAGTCACCACAAGTGTGACCGGCAATGTTCCCGTACTAGTAATACATGAAGATCCAGGAAATGTTCCTAAAACATCACCAAAACTAGTGGCCTCTGCATCCCCAGGTACATGTCCTGACGCATGTTCTGGTATGTGTTCGCTGCCAGAGGGTGCATTAACGGATGCCTACATGGTATGTGTTGCTGACATTTCAGATGCAAATATAGGCACGAATGATGGGGTCAGATAATGTGATTTATGCGTAGGAAGATCAGGATGGACACTTGTACCAACCCTTATTCCTCGAGAAGCACTTGCAGCACCCTGATCATGGCTAGGAGCATCATGAGGAGGCAAATAACTCTATAAAAACAACACATATTTTAGTTCATGACATAAAAGAGTACATAATATAAAACCATGAATGAACTTATGTTATAATTAAAGACCTCATGACAACTTACTTGCAAGTTTTGTAATCTCCCAGTCAATAGTTTAACCCTCTCTCTTATCTCATCTGTTTGAGGCACTACGAACATCAACTTAGCCATTTCTTCATTGCATTTTTTTTGGAGCTTTTTTATCATATCGATAGGGTTTGCTGAATAAGCGATGTCATCATCACAAAATATTGACTCCACCTCACTATGGATGCTCTCCTCTATTGTTGGTGCCTTTCCCCGATAAGTTGATAGTAATAAGAATATTAAAAACATTATCGAAATTAACCCAAAAAACTTATGAAAAAAAAATAATAATAAAACATTTTCCTTGTATCTAATTTGTACAATTACAATGACGTAAACCTGTTGGGTAGAAGCGCCTGAAGATACATCATGATCTATGCTCTGGGCCAAAGCCTTCTCCGTATGATCAATGTCCCACTGTGACAAAAATTAAATATAAAAAAACATTACCAAAATGAAACCAATAGACTTATGAAAAAAAATATAAGAATAAAATGGTATATTGGAGTCATTAATTGGAGGCTGGGTAAAATGGTACATATTACGTACCACCCCCATAGTAACTGTGTTTGTAACTAAGCGATTCAAATTGTAATCAATTAGCAACTCTTCCCCTATAGTTATTGATTTTATCGCACATATGAATACACAGTTTCCCTCGCGCACCTCAAATATGCAATTGGGTTGCTTATTTGTTGACCCAGGTCATGTACTATTTATAAACCCTGCAATATTCCCTGATGCTTTTGGCCTTCCTTCAATGTACATAGCCACTCCTTTATTTTGATCCTTATCTTTTAGTTGTATATAATTTGCTAACAGTGCATACCATGCATACTTCGTGTATGTCAAACCAGTTGCATCCAATCTTTGTAACTATAAGAGGGTCCAACATACTCCATCAATTTAGTAACTCTGTCGTAACAGAGCTTTATGCCATCCATGCAAAATAGGCCCAAACCATGTAATGAAAATGGTGCTATGTAATATATCCTCTCGTTGACACAAAAATCGGTGTTTATTGGAGGAAGTTCCTTGGGTACCCATTGTTTCTGTAGATGTTTGTACCTCAAGGGAACCTTGACATCGCCAATGCTCTCATCATCATAGAAACATGATACCCCTTCAGCAAGAAAAAATTCCATTCGTTTACGAAATTTTCTTCTAATCTTTTGACCTCTAGTTGATCTCCCTCTTTTAGACATACTACATGTCTCGCTTTCCTCTTCTCTTCATGAATTTCCCTCACTCGAGGAAGACAGATCTGACAAATACCTATTTGGTGGTACCTGCACTCATAAGGATGTTGGATGAAGTTCTTTCATGGTGATGTGATCGCAAGGTGACATTATGATTAATCTATCATTTCATCGCTAGAATTTCATGGGTTATAAGGTAATCAAGTCTTGATAGATTGCAAGCTATTGTTACTACCATCCAAATGTGTCCATCACAAATCAAATCTACTTAACGTTTTAACTCCCAAACTTTGTAACAAGTGTTAAATGTGACAATGGTCCATAAGTTACACAAACAAGGCCTCAAATGTATTCTCTAATTGTAATCAAAGGACTTTTTATCTTCATTCAAGTAAATAAAATTGAAGGGAAACACCATCAAGTGGTTTATTGGACACCTACATGACTAAAAATAGCAGCAAATTTACATTTAATTTCCATATGTCTAAGTGGTTAACGGGGAGGGAGTGTGTACTAGGCCTGGTTAGGTCATCATAAGTTTACACTTTGGCAATAATTTTTTTTAAAGTCATATTAAATCTTCCTATGTCTAATTGCTAGGAGATTTTGGTATGTTTTAAGGTAGGATGATTGATGAAAGAGCCCAAAGACTAGCCTTTCTCCATGGTATCCAAGTACACATAGCAGCGGTCTTCTCTTATATGGTTGGACATGATTTAAAGAACTTAGCTAGGAATTATTCATTTAACCTAGGGTTTTCTCATAATGCCATCATTGAAAAGTATGATCAAATTCTTCTATTATGAAGAATTGGTCTATGTGCCTCTAGTAATCACTATAAATTTTGTAAGGATAAAATGACTAATTGCATCAAGTGGGAGAGAATCAACTTTGAGTTCTTCAAAGATTGCATTCCTCTATTCATAATTTTTAAGGGTTGTGTGTGGAGGAGGTTATCACTACCAAGAAGGGAGGAGACCTTTCCTTGTATTCTTTTATAATTTTCATTATTCTTATTTATTTTACACATACATATGCATTTACTGTTTTCATTTATTTCTCATGTAGTTTAATAGTTTGATTGATTTCATATTATATGTGCTGAAGACTTTAGAATTTCAATTACATTAATTTATGGATATGTTGTATCTATAACATTAAAAAACCATTTGCTCTTTGCATTTACACTTGCATTTAGAAATACACATTTATCTACATAGATACAGATTTCTTTAATGATATGTTGCATTTATTGTTCTAGGAGAGCATCCAGTAATTGCATTTACATTTACATTTAAAAATGCATATACATACATATATATATATGTGTGTGTGTGTGTGTATGTATATCATTTATATTCAGTGTTCAGAAACAACCCATTAGGTCTGCATATGGATAAAAATTCATAAAATCAGCTCTTCCATACATGTTTTGTTGAAACCTAGGCTTGAACCTCTCATTTCACATGCTTTTCTTCACAAACTATTGAGGATAGCAGTTATACCTTCTTTATTTCTCATCCTACACCCTATTCATGCATCCTACAATTACAATAGTATCCATGGGGCCTCTTACACAAGCTATAGTAATCATAAAAAGTGTAAGAGCCACTTTATATCATGTTTGGACTACAAAACCCTAAAAACCAAGGTAATTGGTGAGCTGTATGGACAAAATCATTAGCACCAACTCATTATTGGAGTATTTTGAAAGAGAAGCGAATCAAGTGGTAGTTAAGTACAAACCTTATAGTGTCAAGGTGAATGAGGTGATCAATTTTGATTGGCCAACTGATGAAGAGTACAAGGCGGTCCAATTGGCTGGTGACACGTGTGCTTTCTGGCCCGATGCTTGTTTTCTCCTCCTTTTTCTATAAGAAGGATTTCAAGGCCAAAAATACAGGTTAGCAAGTTAGATATTTTTGGTCGAGTCTAGATGAAGTTGTAAAGCAAATTGTAAAGTTTGATGGTTTTAGGGAAAATGCAATTTAGGTTTTGAGTCATTCTATAGTAGGTTTTGAATTCATGTGGATTTGATGTTTTATGACAGTATTGGCATTTGAATTGATATGATTAATTCAAACTCATTTCTCTCCATTGTACAAGAATATCTGAATTTTGAATAAAATGATCAAGGGTTGTTTTGTTCATCTCACTGTTGTGGTGTGTATGATTCTTGTTTTAGGTTTAATTCAAGGAATTAATTAAAATTCTTGAATGGGATTATAGGTGGATATGTTTTGTATAAGCTATTTTATTTTTTGTCTTATCTTATACCATTTTATGAGAATAGGGGTGCCAATGTATAAGAAGATCTTTGGAAACTAGGCATGAAAATTGAAGGTTAAAGAGAATGGGGGTGCCAAACTTATAGTACTCATTTCCCTTTGGTCGTCAATTTTCCATGACTGCCCTAAACCTCGTCCTTGGTGCTGGTATTGACCTTGTTTTCACTCCTCCAAACTCTTCCTTAGTGTTGATATTGACCTTGTTTTCACTCCTCCAAACTCTTTGTCAGCGCTGGTATTGACCTTGTTTTAACTCCAAACTCTTCCTTGGCACTGGTATTGACCTTGTTTTCACTCCTCCAAACTCTTCCTCAGCGCTGGCATTAACCTTGTTTTCACTATTCCAAACTCTTCCTCAGCATTGACATTGACCTTTCACTTCTCCAATTTGACGAGCTACAACCTGGTTTCGTTAGCTTTTATAGTATGTTAATTAAGTTAAAAATTTTGGTGCCATTTAGCTAGGTTTCAATATTCTACAATATAGTTAAGTATATATTAGCTATATTTTGCATAATAAATAATATAATTATTCAACTTATTATAATTAGATATTATATTCTTTAACAAAATTATTAAATACATATAAAATTATTATAATTAATAATTAATAATAAGTATATTTTTATATAATACAAAATATAATTAATATAATATATATTTAATATAATAGTAATATATATTAATATGAGAGAGAAACTAAATTTTGATTGGTTGTTTCATGTCAACAATCTAAGGATGGCATGTGTCCTTGGGGAGTTATGCTCAAGGTAGCATGCCATTTGATTAAAGATATGATAATTCTCCTTTAAGACCTCTTCAATGTACCCATTGCACATAAGGAGACAAAGATAAATATAGGGAAGAAAATATAGAGAGAGAGGGAGATAATGACAAACATGCAAATAGAAAGGGAGACAAAGAGATAGAGAGGGGTAGAGAGATAAAGAGATAAGGATGAATAGATAGAAATATAGGGAGGGTGATTGATATATCTCTCCATGTTGCTCTCTATATCTCCCACTATCTATGTCACTCTCGCCTCTTCCTCCCTCTATCTATTGAGCTATCTCTCCCTCTCCCCACTTTCTCTGCCATTCACTCCATCTCTCCCTCCATCTCTCCTACTCTATATCTCTCTCTATTTCTCTTTTTATCTCCCTCTTACTCCTCTCTATATATCCAAGAGTAATTAGGAGGTGGAGAGATTGGGCGAGAGAGAGAGAGAGAGAGAGAGAGAGAGAGAGAGAGAGAGAGAGAGAGAGAAAGGGAGATATATATATATATATATATATAGGGAGAGATTTGAGAGAGAGAGAGGGAGGGAGTGGGAGAGAGATAAAGGAAGGGAGGGTTAAGGGTAGAGGGTAGAGGGTTTAAGGGTTTAGGGTTTAGGGTAGAGGAAAGAGAGATAGAGTGAGTGAGTGAGAGAGAGAGAGAGAGAGAGAGAGAGAGAGAAAATACTTATTGATAACCATAAATATTTGATATCTGTACCTTTTATATTCAACACATACGGAATAATAGTTGAACAGAAAAAATCTATTTGTTGTTATAAAAATAACACATAATGATTTAAAATACAACTTATACTAAACAAAAATGGACCAATAGTTGAACACTAAAACTTTTTGAAAATCCTTCACATTTAATGGGAAAATACATGTTATTTATTGTGCTCGCCTTTTATATTTGTGATAGGACAAACTATTAATATAAAATTATCCAATGCTTGTACATTGCTACCCCAATTGTTGTACAGATAAGAGCAATATTTTTTCACTATGATAACAATAGTTGTTTCAATGAGTGTCTTATTTTATTAAATGACCATTTTATTTTTTAAATGATATGCTTATAGTGGAGAGTTGTGATATTTTATTTGAAACAAAAAAAACTTATTTCACTTCTTCATGAAATATGTCACTTCTTTATGAGTTATGAGAGAGGGGAAGGGGAGAGAGAGAGAGGGGAATGGTTGTCACTGACTCTTGGCTCACCCAAATAGTTGATCATTGCACTAAGATGTGAATATTCAATCGAAAGTTAAAATTCATAAAACTCAGACTAAAACAGTGCAATATCCAAGTCTTTAGAAACCTTTTCAAAGAAAGGATCTCCTTGAAAGTAGAATGGCTAAGATCCAAAAGGACCTCTCAAATGATTTTTCTTATATCCTAACAGAAGAAGAGAGGAATCTCATAATTCAATTGGATGGTGTCTATAGTTTTCAATGAATCTATTAGAGACAAAAATCAAGGATTAAATGACTTAAATAAGGTGTAAAACCAAGTTTTTTCATTTAAAATGCAAAATTAGAAGGCAAGGAAACATAATATGAAGATTGAAGATGGAAAGAGGGAAAGAGGGAGGGAGTGGGAGAGAGATATTTGGTAGAGGGTTAAACATAGAGGGTAGAGGGTTTAAGGGTTTAGAGTTTAAGGGTATGGAGGGGAGAGAGATAGAGGGAGTGAGTGAGTGAGAGAAAGACCTAAGAGAGGGAGAAGGGGTAGGAGGGCGAGACTTGAGATAGAGTGAATGAGTGAGTGAGAGACCTCAAAGAGGGAATGGTGCTAGGAGGGAGAGACTTGGGAGAGAGAGAGATAAAGGAAGGGAGGCTTAAGGGTAGAGGGTAGAGGGTTTAAGGGTTTAAGGTTAAGGGTTTAGGGTTTAGGGTTTAGGGTTTAGCGTTAAGGGGAGAGAGATAGAGGGAGTGAGTGAGTGAGAGAGAGACCTAAGAGAGGGAGAGGGGGTAGGATATTGAAGATACTTGAGAGAGAGAGAGGGAGGGAGTGGGAGAGAGATAGAGGGAGGGAGGGTTAAGGGTAGAGGTAGATGGTTTAGGGTTTAAGGTTAAGGGTGGAGGGATAGAGGTAAGAGGTGAGTGAGTGAGTGAGTAGAGAGACCTAAGAGAGGGAGAGGGGTAGGATATTGAAGATACTTTAGAGAGAGAGAGAGGGAGGGAGTGGGAGAGAGATAGAGGGAGGGAGGGTTAAGGGTAGAGGGTAGATTGTTTAAGGGTTTAGGGTTAAGGGTGTAGGGGAGAGAGATAGAGGGAGTGAGTGAGTGAGTGAGTGAGTGAGTGAGTGAGTGAGTGAGTGAGTGAGAGAAAGACCTAAGAGAGGGAGAGAAAGGTAGGAGGAGAGACTTGAGGAGAGAGACCTAAGAGAGGGAGAGGGGTAGGAGGGAGAGACTTGAGAGAGAGAGAGGGTAAAAGGGTTTAGGAGTTGGGTTAATGGTTTAGGAGTTTAAGGTTATAGGTAGTGATGGAACTTCAATTTTTTGTTCTCTGTGTTCTATTTTATAAAAACAACACATATGGAGTAATAGTTGAACACAAAAAATCTATTTGTTGTTATAAAAACAACACATAATGATTTAAAATATAACTTATATTGAACAAAAATGGACCAATAGTTGAACACTAAAACTTTTTGAAAATCCTTCATATTTAATGGGAAAATACATGTTATTTATTGTGCTCACCTTTTATATTTGTGATAGGACAAACTATTAATATAAAATTATCCAATGCTTGTATTGATGGAACTTCAAATTTTGTTCCTAATGTTTCACTCATGCCCTGCCTTATGTCACTGGTCTTTCATGGTGTTGGAAAATTTCTTAGGGCTAGGGTTTTAGCTTTGTCTTCATCTTAGACCCTTGTGTTTACCTAATGCCTTGGTCAGGATCTATTTGGCCGTTACCTTTTTTGAAGGGTTTTAAAAACATCTTATCCCCCATCATTTTTTCTAGGCTTGGTCCCTTTGGTCTTAATATTTTATTTCCTCCACGGGTTTTATTTTCCTAAGTCCTGGTTGGCCCTGTGCTGAACGGTTTAAAAAAAACTTGTCATTTTTTTCCATCCACCTAGTAATGTCCCCTTGCTCTTTAATGAATGTTTTATTTTCTAGAAGGATGAAATTCACACTGCCATCGATCAAAATGCCTTCAAGATCAATGGTTGCCTGCCATCCCATGATCGGGAATTGTAGAATATAAGCGATATCGCTTGGTGACACGTGTATATGGGGATCAAATTTGTCACATTGTTCATCAACTATCCTTTGATGCAGTGGTTCCCCACCATCCGTGATAGTGCTGATTGATGCGAAATCACAGGCGGCTGCACGTGGACTTATACAAGAGTGGGGCCCGAAAGAAATTTTGTCGATATATTTTAAATGTTTCATTGCTTCCAAAGCAAAACATTTAAAATATGAAATATTGACAAAATTAGGAAATTCATTAAAAATGAGCAAAAGTGGAGAAATTAGGGCAACTAGTGATTTTAATGGGTATATTAAAAAAAATTATATTTTGATAGTTGAATACATTCAAAATATTTTTAATATATTTCTAATTTAAAAAATATATTGTTTAATTTTTTAAATATATATATATTTTTTAAAAATATATTTTATTTTTAAAAAATTATATTATAGATACAAAATTACATAATCAATAATAGATAATAGATTTTGGTGAATATATCTAGGTATGTTAATATATGCTTGAAAAACTAATTTTAATTAAAAAACTTACTAACATCATTAAAAGGTAGGTTTATAATTATAAAAAATTAACATTATAATTATTTAACATTTGAAATAGAAAATTTAAATATTATATTATAATAGTTTATAATTTTCCTATATAGTATTTGGATAATAGAAACAAATTTGATTGATTTAATATTTTCTAAGTTCATTATTGAATTTAGATCTTATAAATATAATTA
The DNA here is from genome assembly GCA_007258455.2 of Sequoia sempervirens. Classification (NCBI taxonomy): domain Eukaryota; kingdom Viridiplantae; phylum Streptophyta; class Pinopsida; order Cupressales; family Cupressaceae; genus Sequoia; species Sequoia sempervirens. Next base: position 127,772 of record VDFB02097283.1, read on the forward strand.
TATATCTTTAATCAATATTATAATTTAAAAATAATAATGAATATTGAATATTTTAGATTTTAGTATAACTTAAATATTAAAAAATTTAATGTATAAGTTTATAAAATATAATATATATTTATTTAAATAAATATTTAAAGACTATTATATATGTATATTTAAAGATCCATATAATTATCTTTTTAACTATGAAATTAATATGATTAATTTCATTTATAATTTTATCTTATCTTATCTTTTTAACAATTTTTTGGTATCCTACATAAATTTTTTTCTATAATTATCATCATGTTGTATACTCTTTATATGGAAGGTAGTGTTTTTTCATGGAGCTTAATAAGTTTTAATAATTTTTAGTCATTTTAAAGATTTTATTTTTTTATAAAGATAGGTATATTTAGACTTTTGATGGATTATGTACAATTATGCATATTCTTTTATTTATTATATTTTTTGCAATATCATGTTATTCTTGATTAATCACATTATTTGTTTGTCATTTTTATTTGTTTTGTTGAAAAATATTTTATCTTTACTTTACATCTATGATAATCTCAAAATTATCAAATTTAAAAATTATAAATACAAACTTATTTTTATTAATCTCTTGAAGTACGTAGGTCCTAATCTTTTGTAGATTAATA
>VDFB02097284.1:0-18476 GCA_007258455.2 Sequoia sempervirens
TCCACAAGCAAGCAAAGCGTATTATGCAAGGTGGCCATATAACAATAGTGTAAGGTGAATTCAAAGGGATTTTTCTTAGTTCATGTGTAAGGTCTTTTCTTAGGGAACACTATTCCTAATTCCTCCAAGAGAGGACAAGTCAAATAAATATCTTTCTCTTAGAGGAAATAAAACCTAATGATACCACCAAAAAAAGGACGCATCACAAGAATAAAGAAAACCATAGTGAAATATGAGTGTCAATGTATTCCCCCACTCTAAAGTGGTTTCTAACACCATTATACTATGATAAATTTCTTTAAAGTAGAAGAATACTTGAGAGCTTACTCTAAATTCCATATTCCAAGTCATATGTTTCCAATAAGCTATGTCATGAAAAGGGAAGATTTTTCCCCCAAAATGCAATGATTAAAGATAACTCAGTATGTCACATGCAATCCAACTTAAGGCATGTTGTACACATCCCAAGCTTGCTCTTATATGTACATGAAAGGTGGTCAACTAGCCAAAAGAGATAACAAGTGATATATGAGGACAGGCTACCCTAACCCCTTTCCCCCACTTAGTGCAAGACAAGGATGAGACGAGGTGATTGACGAGAAACATGCTAGAGTGAAAATCAATATCGATTAGAGGAATTAGGTGCCCTGACATAAGGGAGAGCACACACTCCATAAGATGTTGAATTCTATCAATTAAATCCTTACATTCATTAGTAGAATGACCATGAACTCTATGATATGCACAAAATGAATTGTTGCAATAAAAATATTTTTTTTCTTGGAGGGAGAGATATCAAACAATCTTGGAGGAGTCTCGACAAGATACCTTATTTATCAATGGTAGAACATGTTCCTTTGTTTTGTGGCAGAGGTATCTCTTGCTTGGTACAAGGTGTCATACTTACACAAGACTCTTTAGATTGCGAGATTTTGTACTCTCCTTTACAGGAGGGTGTAAAATCTAATAAACTTCAAATCATTAGTGTTTTGCATGATGACATTGATATTAAGTGAATACTTCTCTACTTCTTTTGTTTCTTTCAAAGGATAACAATCAAGACCATTAGTGTTTATCAGTTCAGGATGCACTAATGTTAAATTTGGCTTAGAGGTATCTTTTGTAATAGTGTTGATATTAAGGGAAGGATTTCTTTTCACTTTCGAGGGACAATAACCAAGACGACTAGTCTTTTCTTGCATGTTAGGATCTATAGGGACACAGATACCTTGTTCTCTAGCACCACATCCTTTTCCAATAAATCCAAGTTGTTTCATAAGTTCATAACCTTTTTCATAAATATTTTCATTTCTTTCAGAGTCGGTGGTAATTTATAATCAACTTCATCAAAGTTTGTTGTGTAATTTTCTTGGTCATCTAAAGTAGTTGAGGTGGATGCTTTCGAAGGGTCATCTGAATTTTGTGTTGACATGATCGCTTTTTCTTTTCCCTTTCCAGATTCTTTATTTATGATCTCATATTTGCCCATGAATGATGTGAAATCTAAGGAACCACAATCATATTCTAATAGCTTTGTGACTTCCTCAATATGTTTATATTGATCTTGCATGGGTTCCACTTGTGTAGTTGGTGTTAATTTTTTCAAAGGATTCTCTTTGCCTTTCTCAATGTTTAAACAACTATTTGGATCAGGATAAGCTTCAAGTGTGTACACTTTGTTTTTGTAGACATACTTCATTACAAGATGAAGAGTAGAAGGAACCCCATTCATTGCATGAATAGATGGTCTTCCTAAAAGAAGATTATATGAAATATTGTGAGGCTTAACATGGATCAGTGTTTCTAATGTGGCCTTTCTAGCTGTAATAGGCAAAGTAATCATACCAAGTAGTTATTTTCCTACATTGTAAAACTCCTTAATAGATAGAGTCAGGTTGAATTTTTTATTTATCCACACCCATCCTATCCAAAAGGGTTACACTACACACATTAAGGGTGGAGCCATTATCAATGAGGGTTCTTTTTATTACCAACCTATTATAGATAGCTATTATCATGAAAGCATCATTTTATTTTTGCACTTCCAAAGGAGGGAGCTCACTTTTGTGGAAAACAATGTCAGCATTCATTTTTTGAATCATGGCTGCTATGTCATTCGGTTGTGCATTAGAAGGGATAGGAACTTGTTGTAAATCACTTTGAATCATATTGTGATAATGAGGAGAGGCTTGAATAAGGTCTCATAATGATATCTTACCAGGAGTGTTCTTAAGTTGTTCAACAAGATCATACTCCTTTCCACTTTGTGAAGGAAAACGAGGAGGACCAGGAAAGATAATATTAGGAAATGGGAGGGATGTTGAAGGTGTTTATCTACGTTGCAAATTTTTTCTAGTGTTATATGTATGAGCAATGGTATTATAACTCAGTTGTTGAAAAACATTATTCTTAGGTGGGTAAAGGATAAGTACAGGTTTGTTTCAATTTTATGGTCATTGTGAAGGTGGGTAAGGAATTAGAGGATTCTTAGGATGTCCCACAGGGTATGTAGGAGTTCCATTAATCAAAGGGGATCTAATGGACACTTGTGCATTCATAACCATAGCGGTCTTGGTTTGATGTATTTCTAATAAAGGTCATTCTAGCGTCATTTTTTCACCATCATCTAAGGAAGTCACATTACTATTGTTTGAAAGAGATGTGCCAATGTGGTCATTTTATTGTGCCATGATATCCTCCCTAGGAGGAAATATTTTAGGAGAACTACAAACTATATGTTCATGACATCCAAAGTTTGGTTCTTCTAAAATAACTTCATTGCAAGTAGGGGAATGATCAATGGTTAAATTTTCTATTTTATCCATGATGTCATTGTATTGTTCAATAATGTTTTCCCTAGGGGAAGAGAGACACATAATATTCTCATGAATTTCATTGATTCCATTGTCTAACATCAAAGTATCTTCTTCACAACTATGATAGATACTAAAAGAATTTAACCAATTTGATTGTCATGATTGTCCATACTTTCATTCCTTTGTCCCATAATATCTTCTAAAATAGGATAGGTAGGGGAAGAATCATAAAGAGGGTTGTCATAGATTTTAAAGATTTGATTATCTAATACAAAGATATCCTCACCATTATCACAAGAGGGGAAGATGTTGGGAGATGAATGTAGACTAGTTGAAGTGTTGTGAAGGTAGATTTCAATGGTCTCTTGTTGTGTTATATGATCAGAATGATTACATATGGTTGTGTCCTCTTGTTTAGTAATGTCCTCCCTAATAAGAGAGGTAAGAGGAGAGAAACAACTAGGGTTCTCATGACTCTCATTGATTAGTTCTTCTTACACCAAAATATCTTCTTCTCATCTAGGAGAGATATTAGGAGAAGAATGAATATGATTGTTATGATTACCCAAGGTTGTGTTCTATTTCACTAGACTAACCTCACTCATAGAAGGGATACTAGGAGAGGGATCAATGATGAACAAAAAGAGAGAGGAAAGGACCTCATATTCATATGCACTTAACAAAACTTTCTTACAACACTCAACAAGATCTACAATTGGAACATGAAGTATGATAACTATATATTTTTGCAATGAAAACATGATGTAATGATTTTCCTAAAAGCTTGGAATCCAACAATGATATGCAAAAGGATGATGCAATTTTCAAACTTTGAACATGGTAATTGAATATAAAATGTAAATTCCAATTTGAAATTAAGAAATGCATGAAATGAATCAATTTAAGCTATATCTAATGAAATGCATGTAAGAGAAACTTAGCCAATTGAAATAGATAACTAATGATAGCAAACAAAATTGCAAAAAAAAGGTTTACAATGTTTTAAAAGGTAGTTTGAAGGATGATCTGGGATTAATTCACCTAGAGGGGTGTATGAGTCCCAGTTAGGGTTTTTCAGGGGTTCAAATGTTGAAAAATGCATAACACAAGAATCCTAGAAAGTAGGGAAAACAACTTGTACTAGGACTAAATCGCCCAAAGGGGAATATGAGTCCCAAATTAGGGTTTTTACATAGTTTTCAGCAACTTCTGAGTTGATTCTATTTTTTCTAACTTGTATGATATATGGACTATTTACAATTGCAGGATTTCAGTGAAATTTAAGGATCTCAAATGCAAAAATGCAACCTATATGCATTTTCACTAATGCAAGATTGAGAAACACTAGATGCCAATTAACTAATGCAAAACCTAATGCAAATTCAATGCATGTTAGATCTAGGATTATGATGCACTCCAAATCAAAATTAAAATGTTCTAAATGCAGGTTCACCAAAATGAAAGGTTGAAAATTGTCAGGGGCTATGGTTTATTGTTTAGGAAATAGAACAACAATCTTCTACACTTTTCATTCAAGGAAACCTTAGAGATATCAATCCAAATATATAAAGGGGAAAGAGATCTTGCAATAAGGTTTCCTAGGGTTTGATTAGAGACTAAAGAGGGGATCAAAACCAAGCTAGGGCTTGGAAAGATAAGAGATGAATGTAACATGCAAAGTGCTATGCAAAACCTACCTAAATGACCTAGGAAATGAAACTGAAATATAGAATATCAAACTAGAAATGAATAGAGGTGCACCTGGAAGAGTGATGAGGTAAAAAGAAGCTCCAAAACCCTTCAAACTTGTTGTGTAATGCCCACTAGGACTAATATGCCATTCTGGGTGATTTAGTCCCAGATTAGGGTTTTTGTGCCAAAACTAGAATCTATTAGTGTATGATATGGATCTCCTGAAATACGGAAACAACCCTATATTGGGACTCATATTCCATAAGTGGCATATCAATCCCACTCTAAGTTCTTAGAGGGTTAAGACTTGATTCTACTCTCCTATTTTTTCTCTTCCTTTCACACTTTGTTTTTGGGTCTAAAACCTTGATTTGCAACTTGTAGGTGACTTTCCATGAAGATAGCAACCTTGTGACCATTTGACAACTTTCCTCAATCTTCTAACTCAATATTCAAAGGATCTTCAAGCCTAAAAGCACCTAAATCTACAATCACACATGTAGAGAGAGAAAAACTTATTGATTATTATGGAATAGGGGTTTGTCTTGGTCAAACACCTCTTAGGTAATTAAACCAAATGACAAGATAATGAAATAAGGACATGAAAGATGAAACATGAAAAATGATACCTTGAATGATGTCTTGTAAATCTACAATCTAACATGAAGTGGCCAAGAAGGATGTAGATCTAGATCTTGAAATGAGTGTAGAACAATGCTTAATCTTGGATCTTGAATGCAACATCACAATAATAATTGAACAACATGCTTGATGATTGATAACCTTGTCGTGATGATGGATATTGAATTGCTGCAATAATTGATGAAGAAATTTTCCCTTGAATGCTTTAGAAATGTTCTTAAATGATCTCTTGGCGCTCTTGCAAAGCCTTGTAATGCTTAAATCTTGGTAGATTATATTGATATCATGAATGCTTAGTGAAATAATGATTTGAGACTTTGTGTCCCGACCCTCGCTGAAAGCCACTCCCCTATTGACAACACATAAGTAAAACTACATGCCAAGGGTAGACAGTGCACTAAAATCTGACAACAATAACCAATACACCTCAAAAGGTAACACATCTCTACGGATGTCCAATACTGAAACCCAATATGTGCACTACCCAAGAAATTTCAAAGGGTGAACTAAAGTTACAACAACCCCTTTTCACAAATTACAACTCTGGAAGACTTAGATTCTGGTAATAACAATTACTTTCCCCCCAATACACAATTACAAAAAGCACGTGCTTTAATAAACACAACACCAAGAAATTAACAAATTCTATCATTCGAATCTCCTAAATCCATTAGAATCAATTTCTCCTATTAAAATGCACCATTTAAATATAATTCCATTAAGTAAATCCATAACAATTAAAACAAAAGTTTAGTTTCCAAATCCACAAATATAGATAAAACAAATCACAGTCTTACTAATAAAATCACTTCATTATAAAATAACAACTGTGCTTGCATGCACTTACCCCTTTAATATTTCTTTAAAAAATAAATTACTAACTAAAAAAAAAATTTAAATAAATATATGTAAATATATATATAATTATATATCTAAAATATATACAATTATACATATACATAATAAATATATTATTTAATATACATAAAATTATATACATATATTATATATAATATATATACATATTATATATAATATTTATATATAATATATAATATATATATATATAATATATATATATATAATATATAAATATATAAATATATATATATATATATATTTGAACCCTATAACAATCAATAAAACAAAGCATGAAACATATGCACACACAGGGACACAACCTTGGCTGTGGCATTCCCACATAGGGGTTCACTGCCTATGGGAAGCGGTTACCCCACATAGATGCGGGGAGCATTGCACATAGCAGCGCACCCCTGGTGTGGGTGCGGCTAGGGGTTCCAACCCCTAGCCCAAAACATTATCATCAATTTTTTTTAAAAAAATTACTACTACAGAATTATGTCATACAACCATTTTTTCAAATTTGCTTCCCAATAAAATTTCATAGTGTTTTAAAATAAATTAAACTCATATATATATAATATATATATATATATATATATGTATACATATATATTTCAATATATAAGTATATATATATAAATTAATTCAACATTGATTCAAATTGAGCAAAAAAATTGCACAGAAGAAGTTTTCTACAAGGAAACTTAGAGATTTTATTTTCCCAACAATTAAAAGGAATAGGGAAACCAAACAGAATATTGATTTTCTATAGAGATTTATAATTTATTTTGTATCAATTTATTTCAAATGAATAAACTACACAACGGATTTTTAATTGTTTTCTATAGAAGTTCCTCCTTCACGAAATCTTTTAAAAATAAAGAAACAAAAACTTCTACAGTATTGAAAATCTTTTCCTATCTTTTTTCCGAATTGCATTATAGTAATATAAACAACTTTTCAATTCAAAATTCACAAAAGCAATAAAGGAACCTGTTCCAGAAGAACTGTTGCCTCAAGAAATGTTGTGGAGCTTCTCTGTAGCTTCAATTTTCCAATGTAGCCAAAACTTCCTCCAGTGCTATTGCCTCTTTCTAGAAAACACAACCATACACAACAATACACAACCAAGAATTCTACAACAAAATCCTAAAAAAAAATCCTTAGAGAGATCCACAATTTCCCCAGCAAATTTTTCAACTAAACAAAAACTCTTCTCGTGAAACAACTTTCTTCCCTTTTTTCCCATCTTTTCTCTGAGAATAAATTTACAAAAATAAGATAACAAATTTCTAACTCACAGTTATCCCAATCAAAATATCTTTTCCCTCAACAACCTAGATATTTTCCAACCACATGCATTTAAATAAAATAAAACAATTTACTAATTGCAACAAATTTAAATGCTCTTATTTATTTAATTACCATTTGTTTTTAATAATAAAATTACTCAACAACATAACTAAATTAAATTAATTAATTAATTTATTCTAAAGCCTTCATAATAATAATTCAATTAATTAAATATTTAAATCAAATACACATTTAATCTACCAAATTAAACTCGCACAATAATAAAATACCCATAACAACAATGATAAGGCTAAGACCAAAACTCAAACTGACGACACACTATACTAGGGTAAAGGTATGACTAGGTAGCCCATTACTATCTCCCAATATTACTATTGAGTAGTGGACATGCTCAGACCTATGAAACCAGGTGAAGCTAATGTCTTGTACCTGCAATCCTACAAACAAGTAAATGTCGTACATGTATACAAATAGTAATTCATACACACCGTGAAGAGAGAATCGCGTAAATCACAGGGCACTTGAAAGCAAGTGATGCAATACCATTCTCTTCACCAATACAATGTCACACCAACTGATGAGATAATATATCAATTAAACTACAATAAGCATATATAGCAATGTCATCACAACTAAGCATCTATGCAAACATAAAGCATATTAACATAATCACCATGCAAATAATGTGTCATCACATCAATATAGTCTATCATCGCTCCACTGTCAGCCATAAGATAATAATAACATAAAATAGACTTATCTAAGTTGTCAAGAAAACATAACAAATTGGAGGGCTGTCACATCCTCCCCCCTAGGATCAGGGTTACTCTTGGAAGCCTGCGAATAAGTAAGGGTAGAGCTCCCTCATCCTGGTAGCATCTTCCCATGTAGCAGAAGTGTCATCTCTAGGATCCCACTAGACCCTCACCTGCTCAATATCTTGACCCCTGAGGGTGAGTCTCCTATGCTAGGTAACGTCAACGGGCTCCAAAGCTAGTTGCCTATCCTCTACTTGTAAAGCAGTCCAATCAAAGATATGAGAAATGTCTAGATGATAAGGTCTAAGTATAGAAACATGGAACACATCATGGATGTGCGAGAGACTAGGTAGTAAGTAACTAGCCCAATCTCTCTAGAATCTCAAAAGGCCTGACAAAATGAGGTGCGAGCTTAGAACCCTTTCCATAATGGATCAGACTCTTCCTCGGTCGCACTCGCAAGAAAAATCAGTCACCTACAACAAACTGGCTATCCACACGGTGTGCATCCATGTACTTCTTTTGTCTATCCTGTGTAGCTACTAAATGCTCTCTGATCTAAACCACCTACTGCTCCATATCCTCTAACATATCTGGACCTAATAGAATCATGTCCTCCAACCTATCCCAACTCAATGGAGTCTAACACAGCCATCCATACAAAGCCTGAAAAGGTGCCATGCTAATAGAACTCTGAAACCTGTTGTTATAAGCAAAATCTACAAGATAGAAATAATTTTCCCATCATGTCTGCTGGTCCATGACATACATGCGAAGCATATCTTTGAGGATCTGATTGACCCTCTCAGTCTTTCCATCTATCTCTGGGTGATATGTTGAACTAAAGTTCAACTGTGTTCCCATAGTATGTTGTAATGATGTCCAAAGGGCCAAAGTAAACACTGGATCCCTATTAGAAATAATCTGATGTGGAATACCATGCAACCTCACAATGTCCTCCATGAACACTCTAGCAACTAACAAAGCATTATAAGAGGAACAGATAGGTGAGAAGTGTGCCATCTTCGTCAACCTATTTACCGTCACCATAATCGCATCGTGTCGTCGTGAAGAGTTGGGTAAACCAACAATGAAATCCAATGAAATGATGTCCCATTTCCACTCATGAACCAAATGAGGCTATAGAAGGCTAGCTGAATGTTGGTGTTTAGCCTTAACTCGCTGACACTCCAAACACTGTGATACATAATCGGCTATATCCCACTTCATACCTGCCTAGAAATAAAGCGGTCGTAGATCGACATACATCTTCTTCACTCCAAGGTGAGTCGAGTAAGGTTCCCAATGTTCCTCTATCAAAATCAAGGTACGAAGCCCTTCCGAAGATGGAACAAATATATGTCCCATGTATCTCAATAACCCATCTGTCTCCAAAGAATATTCTGAGTACCTGCCATCCAAAGTCCTGCCTGACTCAATCTCAGGCCTTACCTCCTGGTACCAGCTATCTGTAGGAAGTGTAGTAAGAATATGACTCCTCAAATCCATAGTAAGAGTCATCTCAGATAGTTCGTGCCTCCGTCGACTAAGAGCATCGGCCACTACATTCTCCTTCCCCTGGATGTACTTCACCTCAATATCATACTCACAAAGAAACTCCATCCATCACCTTTGCCTAGCATTAAGGTTAGGTTGTGTAAAGATATACTATAGACTTCGATGATCACTTTGTAACTCAAAATAGTGGCCCAAAAGAAAATGTCTCCATCGAGTCAAGGCATGTACTACTGCAGCTAACTCAAGATAATGCGTAGGGTAGTTCAACTCATGATCTTTGAGCTTGCGTGACTCGTATGTAATGACTCATCCATCCTGCATCAATACCACTCCTAGCCCCTCTAAAGAAGCATCGACACATATAACAAAGTCTCATGTAGGATCGGATACTACAAGGATCAGTGTGCTAGTCAACCTCTCCTCCAATGTCTAAAATGAAGCCTCACTCTGCTCTGACCAATCAAACTTCTTCCCTTTCCTTTGAAGAGAAGTAATAGGGTGACCTACCTTAGAAAAGTCCTAAACAAACCACCTGTAGTAACCTATGAGCCCCATAAAGCTACGTATCTCTGCCACATTCGTGGGTGCAGGCCAATCCATGATTGCCTAGATCTTTGCAGGATCCACTGCAATTCCCTCTCCTGATATAACATGACCAAGGTACTTGACCTTAGTTTTGAAGAACTCACTTAGAAAAGTTGGCATACAACTTATTATCCCTCAGACACTGCAATACCTACCTCAAGTGTTCTTCATGCTCCTCAACAGTCCTAGAATAAATCAAAATGTAATCGAGGAATACCACTACAAATCTATCCAGGTACATGCAAAAAACTTTGTGCATCAGGCTCATGAATATCGATGGCACATTCATCAACCTAAACGGTACCACTATGAACTCATAGTGGTATCGTGTGTGAAATGCTATCTTATGAATATCAGCTTCTACAATCTGCAACTGATGGTATCTTGACTTAAGGTCAATCTTAGAAAAGACTGTCTCACCTTTGACCTAATCAAACAAGTCATCAATCCTGGGTAGAGGGTATCAATTCCTAATGGTGACCTTATTTAATTGTCGATAATCTATGCAAAGACGAAGAGATCCTTCCTTCTTCACAAAGATCACCAGTGCTCCCCAAGGTGATACACTAGGGTGAATGAATCCCTTCTCTAATAACTCCTCAAGCTGTAGGCGGAGCTCCGTAAGCTCCTAAGTCATCATGCGGTAAGGTGCTCATGAAATGGGTTCAAAACAAGGTAAAAGATCCACCTTGAAGTCTATGTCATGCTAAGGTGGCATCCCTAGAATATCATCTGGAAAAACATCTGCATACTACCGAAGTATGGGGTGGCTATCTATGGACAACTTCTCCTCTCTATCCCCCATCTCCAAATCATCTACTGTAACAGCAAATAAATGGCACCCCTGTTGAACACACCTTCTCAACTACATAGCTGAGATCATTCTCAGAGATATAGGCCTCTGGATCCCTACTAACACTACCTCACTACCCGATGCATCATTGCATAGTATCGAATTGCATCGACAATCAATCACGGCCCTGTGAGCATCGAGCCAAACCATACCTAGCACTATGTCATAAGAACCTAATGGTATAACACGAAGATCTGCAGTGGTGTGGAAAGAACCAATCTCTAGTCTACAATTCGGTACAAAGGAATGTATTGCAACCCTAGCACCATATGCTAACTCAACCTGCCACTTACCCTCTTGCCTCACTACTCCTAGTCTATCACATGCCACAATGGATGATGAAATAAATGAGTCAGAGGCTCTTGAATGAAACAATATGGTAACCTGATTACCCTGCAACATACCTGTAGTCTCCACCACTATACTCTAGTGGTCACCCTAGTGGTTATCAACCATAGCAAATACATGGTGTCCTCTACCTGCATCCCCTACAATCAGCTCTAAAGCCATTGGCCTTTGTGTATATCCTGATGTGCCCTTATTGGGACACTACCGAGCTATGTGACTTTGTTGGCCACAAACGAAACACCTAGTACCTCTACCATAGCCCCTACCACTAGAAGGTGCACTGGACTATTGAACACTACCCCTAAAGGTAGACTGAGAACTCTGCACTAGCTATGCATTACTAAAGCAATTAACACACCTCTAATTTTGATCACCTCCTGTCTGATATCTGTCATTCTGTCTAGGTGGAAAATCATTTCATTTTCCTCGAGAGTTCTGGTACTGTCCACTCTGTGCTAGTGTCTGCTATGCCCTAGGTGGTCCAGCTCCCTATGGCTATCCACTGCATGCACTAGTCCCTACGGCTGAAGTGTTGCCCACCTGTACTCCAACATGACCACCTAAGGTCATCGCCAAATTCTCCTCAATAAGCCTAGCCTTATCTATCACTGCCTCCATGGTCTTGGGTTCAAAAACCTGCACACCTCCACTAATTCAGGCATGTAAGCCCCTAAGAAAGTGCTGCACCAAATTCCCTCATTGTCACCTATGCTTGCATACTATTTGAGCTCATAAAAATGATGCTCGTACAACTCCACTGACATAGTCATCTGTCGTAGAGTATGGAACTCATCCCCACAGTGCTGTCACCAATGATCTGAGAGGAATCTGGCATAGAACCTCTCAAGAAACATCTCCCAAGATATGGTACTGATATCAATATAGAGCTTTTGCTCCTCCAATCTCCACCATGTGAAGGAAAATACTCTCAGGTGCATAATCGCACATCTGGCTCTAGTATTGCTACCATATGGGTGCATAGTAAACAATCTATTCAAGTCAATTAGCTAGGTCTATTCCTCTAAACCGCTGCCTAATCTATCAAATATGGGGGGTCGATCCCTAAGTAAATCCTTCATGTGTGCAACTACAACTACATCTGACTGAGTTGGTACATCCCTCTCTCTAACAACAATTTGATCTACCTCTTGCCTTGGCCCAAGATGAGCAAGAGTCTCCTCCAATAACTGACACAACTATGTGCCCTCGATCCCTGGTGATTCTAGATCCTGAATACCGCCTCCCGAAATGTTCTGACAAGCCTATTGCTCCTCACAGTCTGAGTCATGAGAAACATGCAGAGGTGAGTTCTGTTGACTACCCCTGTGTCTACCTACACAGCCACGACCATGGCCTTGACCTCTCCTACGTGGTATGATCCTGCACAAAAACACCAAGGTGTAAGACAAGATATGCAACTTAAATCCTACGCAAAAACTTAATGGTTCCAACATTAACCTAGAGTACCCAGTGTTTAAACCTAGGCTCTGATACCAAGTGTAAAACCTTGTCCTGCAACCTAGAGGACAATGCAACACTGCAAAAGCCCAACAACTTTTTTTTCTTAAAAATTATAACAAGACGAGTAAAGTATCCTACTCTAACCACATACATCCTCTAGGCCACGCAACACATCTACATGTAAACCAATTACTTATAAAATTTAAACCAACCATAACATATGAATATTAAACTCAAGATACAACATACAACAAAGCATTAAACCATTGCAAGATAAATCTAACACACAGAAATATATTGAACATATTTCCATAGATACAACACCACATAACATCCAATACTCCATTAAATCCAATAATGAATAGATCATAAATATTATTACAATTACATCACAAAGGTTTACCTCAATACAAATGAGGTACTAAATTATACAAATGATCCACAGTGACAATGAAGAAAGAGAAGAACAACTCCAAAGAACCACACGAGCTCCTCGAACAAGAAGATCCCGCCATCACAAACAGGAAGAGAAACTCAATAGTGTAAGGTGCATGTCACCCAACCATATGGTACCCATAGGCCTAGCCCCCATGCTAGGAGATAGTAAAAGGTAACCAAGGCAATCCTACTACCTCTAGACATAGGCCATATACAAAATACTCACAGTACAAGTAAACAAGAACAATGGTCACGTTGCTTCCAGAATCATAGAATCAAGTACTAACACAATACAAATAAACCAACTGTTGTCATAGGAGGAGTGTCATCACAAAGGTTGCATTGGTTGTCCAAAGGAGATCTTTCTAGGTCCCGGCCCCCTTCTAGGGTTATCCTAGTAACCTCTCACGATTTTGGCCCCACATGCACACTAGTGTGGAATCGGTTATCTTTTGAGAAGAAAAGATAACGATCTAGCCATTCCAGGCCTTCCTGACTCATCTCAAGTCTCATATATGTATACAGATAGTAATTTATACACACCATGAAGAGAGAATCGCATAAATCACAAGGCACTCACAAGTGATTAATGCAATACCGTTCTCTTCACCAATACAATGTCACATCAACTAATGAGATAATATATCAATTAAACTACAATAAGCATATATAGAAATGTCATCACAACTAAGCATTTATGCAAACATAAAGCATATTAACATAATCACCATGCAAATAATGTGTCATCACATCAATATAGTCTATCATCACTCCACTGTCAGCGATAGAATAAAAATAACATAAAATAAAGTCTAACAAAGTATCTGAGTTGTCAAGAAAACATAACAAATCAGAGGGGTGTCACACAATACTTAATGACTAAACCTAATGATAAGAAAAGTTTCACTAAATGACCTAGAAATGTATACAAAATAGAATACAAAGTTGATAAATTAGAAGTGTGCACCTAGAAACCTGTAGGAGCTTGAATGAAGACTTGAAATGATGAAAATATTGAAATTAATGTTGAATGGGACTCATATGCTAGGTTGGGTGATTTAGTCCCAGATTAGGGTTTTTGGGTAGGAATAGAAATCTTGCAGAGATATGTCTGGAACTCTTGAAAACTAAAAATTTCACTATAATAGGACTCATATGCCAAAAGTGGTGTATCAGTTCAATTAGGATTTTCTAGAAATTCAAAGTTTGATTCTATTGTTCAATGTCTGCTCTATCCTTTCCACCTAATTTCCAAGTTTGAAACTCTGATTTGCAACTTGTAGATTTCTTTCAATGATCTCCAATGCAAGGTGACGACTTGGAAAACTTTGAACACTTGACAACTTTCTCCAGGATTTCTCCTTAGAAGGTCTTCAACCTAGATCTGCAAATCACACACTAAAGAAGAGGGAAAATGTTGTTTTATTAGTAGAAATGGGTTTGCCTTGGTCAAACCCTGTTTTGGTAATCAAACCTTGAAATAAAATGAAATAGGGAAGGAGAATGATGAATGAACAAAATGTAATGTTGCAATTCACCAAACCATAGCAATAAAGTGTTGCAAACATGCATGAAGTGTCTCCAATGGATGTATATCTTGACTCTTGCTTGATTGTGATCGATCATGAATTGAATGATAAATTGAATCATAAAACCCTACATCACAAATGTTAGCTTGAAAACAAACATTATGCATGATGATTTTGACATGATGCTTGATACTTGAATGATACTCTAGAACACTTGATAATTAGCTCTTGAAGACTCTTGAATTCTCTTGTAAACGCTTGTATGCTCTTGTGAACTCAAATTTTCTATAAGGATGATCATTCAACTTGCTAGGTGAAAAATAAGTGAAAGAATTTATACTTGTTTATGCCTAATTTCTTGAAAGTACACCGCTACAAGCCAACATCAGATCTATGAGAATAAAATACCATCAAGAATTTGAACTAAATTTGATTTTGGGCCACATGAGACTCATACGCCAGAAGTGGTGTATGAGTCCCATTAGGCTTAACTATGGGACACATTTTTCAAAAATTCTTAGAATGATGTGAAATCTAGATCAACGCCCCAAAACCTAGGTGGCACTCATATGACCAAGGTGGTGTATGATTCCTATACTACTAAATTTTGGCCACACAATCCAAAAACACTTTAATTATGATTAGATCATGGTTCATGTCAGGATTATCCTGAAAAAGATGCATTAAATGGGTCTTGTGGATGTAAAATAAGGACAATTAAAGCATAAAGAAGCCCATTATTTAATAAAACCTAGATTAATGTGAAAGTGTGTTACAACATGTTGGAACTGTAAAAATCTGATGATCTCACATATTAGTTTTACTCATAAACCTCCAGATTTGATCCTACCGTGTGCATTTTCCACTCATATCTTGCCCTTTTGTCCCATTGAGTCCATTGAGTCTTGCATATTCTACATCATGGTTCAAGTCGATGTGACATTTTCTTTGTCTCCCCAACTCGTTTTTGCTAACTTCTGTGTTTTAGGGTGGTCGGCAGGACTTCTCACATGTCTCGGCGATCACATTGGCGGGTGGAACCTTATCTGCATGTGTTGTGGCTATCGGGTTGAAGTCTCCCCGATCTTCTCTTGTCTTACCGACCGGTGCCTAAGTGGTCATTTCGGTGAGAGTTGGATTCCTCGGAGGGAGGTCTCAACGACTTCGTTATGTCATGCCGACCCGAGGGAGCGGAGGATGTGTATCGATATAAGTCATAGCTATCGGTGTAAGGTCTTGGCGAGTGACCTTCGGTCTCGCCGACCTTACACTTTGATTCACTTCGATATACATCACTATGAGTTGGAGGTTTCGAGCGGTGGTCTTGGCGATATGTATTTGTCTCGCCGACCGCCGGTGAAGGATATATTTTGGTGTGACTTATTTACTTCGGCATGTGGTCCCGGGGTGACTATCGATGTGACTTGGAGTCTTCTATGGGACGTCTCCCCGATTTTGCAAGGTCTTGCCGAATGGATTACGATGGTAGCTTTGTCGGCAGGGAGGTATGGTGGTCACAGCGACACAAAATCTAACGAATGGCTTTCAGCAAAAGTATTATGTTGTCTTGGTGAATTGGTATGTGCTCGGGTTGACTTCGAAGCCGTCGATGAAACATTATATTGTCTACATAGGGTTTCCCCGACAGTCACAAGTTATAGCGACAAACATGAAGACGAAGGCTTCTATCGGTATAAGGATATTGATGTCTTGGCGATATATTGTGGCTCGAGGTTTTCGGCAGAACGAAGTGACATCTACAAGAGGTCTCCCCGAGAGCAATATGCTATGGCGACTGTGAACAAAGCGAATGAAAAGCACGTGAGGAATACACTTCGATATAACTTACGGATGGTCACAGCGAAGGCGAAGAACAGTGAACACGGGCAGCAGCGATCAGCGTTATTATTGCCTTCGGCATACCTGCAGGGTTGTCTGGGCGATTGCCTCTGTAGATGATTAATTAAGATTTATACACTGAGGGCCGACATATGAAGATTTCTAAATGCTGTTGAGGCTGACATGATTTTGAGCCCGAATTCCATGGAGGGCCGACATGATATTTCAAATGTTTTATTTTCTTAATGTTGGCTATAAATATGCCCCGAGATTGTAATTGAACAGGATCAGATTTTTAGATCACAGATAGATAGATTAGGCATGGCTATAGTAGGATAATTTTCTCTTTCCAGAGACTATGTGCATGATTTCAAATGGTGGTTTCAATGAAAATTAGCTGGTGTGGCAGGTTGTTTCTGGTATCAATTGTATGTTGAATTTATTGAAAAGCATTGCTAAAGCTGTCTCCAAGTTGATTCTTTCTGGTTGTTTAAATTGAAATAACAAGTTTATTCTCAGTTTATCGGTGCACATTTGCTGTATCTGTGTGATTAATTGACTGGTTCTCTCAAGTAGGGATTAAATCCTTTCTGTTGATCACAGTAATCAGGGGGAATTCATCTAGATTCTTAAAGTAGAGCTTAGTAATCATAATCCTGCATTGTTTATACAAGTTATAAACAGATCATATGCCTACAATTTGATTTTCTGCCAGAATAAGCTGCTCACCTCTGTTTCGTTTGACTCCGCATACCCAACAAGGCACTGGTCTCTGCATTTCATCATTTTGAATTCACTTAATCTCTTTACATCTATTAATCAAGCATTTTAGGATTTATATTAGAAGATTGCTATCAAGTTTGGTTTCATTTTGTTCACTATAATCTGCCATTGTGGACAAAAGTATTTCAAAAAGATAATCATAAGTCAAAGTGCACTATTCCGAAAGGTACACCGCCTAGGTCTAGTAGCACACGAGTAGAAGGTTTGATTGTTTCAAACCTTGTTACGTTACCACGAAATAATGGGTGAAAGCAGCGGCCTTTTAGGTGGTTCAAACCTGCATCTTGCAAGACCATCATATAAGGAGGTCATTGAAGAAAAGTTATGATTTGAGAAGTTTCAGAAAAGAGTGATTCCGCTGGGAAGAAGATCAGAAAAGAATCATTTTCCTACTTTTGGAAAAGTAGGTGGCGACTCTAGAAAAAGTTTGATGAAGAATGGAATTTGTATATGGAGCAAGCAAATACACAAATGCAGGCAGGCATTGGACTCCTCAAATGCCTGATAATACAATTGGAAATTTTCACAATGAAGGTAGTGCATATCATGCACAACAGAATATGTACCCACCTTTCCCTCCCCATCTGTACAGAACAATGATCAAGCAATTCGATCTGACAGGGCTTCAGCAGTACCCTTACCCTATGGATATGAATTGGAGAAGCCTTGTCCCTAAGTTTACAGGGAGTAACACAATCACTACAGAGGATCATTTGAGGAGCTTCAATGATTTCATCGAGGGTTTGGATATGCCATATGAGGATTTACATATGACATTGTTTGTGATATCACTTATTGAAGATGCTAGGGATTGGTTCAACAACCTACTGGTAGCTTCTATTAAATCTCTCCAAGGATTTCAGGATCAATTTCTTGAGGAATATGGAGATCTATTTGCGCCAAGTTGGGCTTCCCAAGGGTTATTGGAGATTCTAGAAAATCAGAATTTACAGCAGGAGCAAGAAAATGCTTATCCAGTCCCTCCTGGACAAAGATTGGAAAGTTATCAAGAATGTCAGTGTGATCAATGTCAAGA
>VDFB02097287.1:0-25511 GCA_007258455.2 Sequoia sempervirens
TTTTGGTGTTATGTTCTCTCATGAATGTTATTACAGATAATTGTTTTAAAGTGTTTGAAAGCATTACTCAGTTTCATAATTTCAATGGTTAAGATACATGATCATGCATTATTGTTGGATCGGGAATTAAATCTGTAATTGGATTAAGTTTTGGGAAACTTTAACATCCTAGTTTACAGATCAAGGAGGTATCCAAGGCACTGAGAGAGATAAATAAAAAGAAGATACCTAAAAGGAGGTATGTATTTATTTTATTTTTTGTTTGGTAAATATGTTCCTATTAAAGACAATTGTATGCTAAATTGTATCAATTTTATGTTTTTGTTCACATATATAGATTGACATTTCAAAAGTTGGTATGATTGGTTCTTTGAGAGGGGCATATTCTAGGACTCCTCACTTGCTTTGAAAAGAGGCATATATACTGAGGTGTCCGAGATTTCAATTTTAGAGTTCAATTATAATTCAATGTATATTGATTTTGATGTTAATTATTTGATTTTTAAATTATATAATATAACTAATCTCAATTGTGGTTGAATTTTTCTTGTGTAGCTACCATCAAAGCTAGAGAGTGCTTCTAAGAGGCTCCATTTTGATGATCCACCAATAGTTTAGGATGAGATAGACATTTTGGCATGCATATTTTGAATAGATATTGAGATGGCATATGCCACATTTTGTTAAAAAAAAATTGAGTTGGCGTTGATGTCATTTTTTTATATGGACATACACTTGATTATTGGATAATTTGATATACAAAAGTTGAGAATCAAAATAATTTGTTCCTCATGTGCATGTTTAAACTCTTTGAAACATTTAATCTTAAGCAATGGTTAAATATCAATGTACAATACCATAAAAAATAATGGTCATATTATATAGTTTACAATCCAAAATAATGAATAAAGTTAAATTATATCATATATTTCTTATTTATACTATGGTTATATTATATAGTTTAAACAACTTTGAAGACAAGAACAATGGTAAAGTTTAACATTTTAACTTTAAAGTTTAAATACACAAATGTCATTGTCTCACACTACATATTTCATATTTGATGGAGTGACAGGGAGGTCCTCAACTATCCAAACTCAAATTCACTTGAATAATTCAAGCTTTCAACCTTTAATCCCTAACAAGGGTGATTACTCCACAAGTTCCACAATTCAGATCTACTCACGTAGTAGGTGTCCAAACCTTTATTTTTGATCTCAAATCTCAAACTATCTAACAAACCTATAGACTATACATATTTTTGAGCACCCATTATTCCCAACCCAAACATATCAAGAAATCTCATATGGTCACTTTGGACCAACTACTCACAAACTAAGCTTTTATTCTAAAAAGGGCTCCAATTAGCCCATTTTTGCAAAGGAACACACCTCCAAACTTGATGCAAACCCAAGATATCACTAGGAAGACCTTAAATTTCCTCCAAAACAACAACTTCTCCAACTTCTAATTCAAAAATCACCTTCTAGAGTCCCATTCCTTGAAACCCTCATTTTTCACAAAATTGCCAAGGGTTTATTGAAAACCCCATCTCTAGACCACATACAACCTTGAAACTGCTTCAAAAATTCTCTATTCAGCCTACACAAGCTTAAGAATCCTTCAGATTATGTTTCCCCCAAACTTTACCCACTTTTACACTCTAAAACCTCACTTTTCCATTCAAAAACCCTCTTTTCTTAACTAGGGCTTCATGCCCAAACATACAAATGACCTCCCCTACCTTTGCAAACCTTCTATCCCATCAAAATAAATTTTCCAACACTAAATTCTTCCTCCTACACCTACACCTACTCCAACCAAGCCCATTCCACTGACATACAACAAGTACAATAGGTGGAATGGCCTATTTCATCATATTACCCTCTCAAACCTTTGATTGAGCAAATACAGACCCGTTTATAGAAAATTACCTCTAAGTTGCTTGAAACTCAAATTAATTCCACAAGAATTGATTCAAATCAAAGTTAATATAGTCCTATGTCTGATCCAATCACTATTAGAACAATACATGCCTGTACGGATTCATACAGAGCCTTGAATCGTCATAAAACAATGCAAAACTAAAAAAATTACTGAGAAAATAGAATTTTTAACGATCTTTTCTTCAGATTCAAACATCTAACTCTTGCCTCGGCTTATGGGAGGCCTATTTAATCCCCTAACAACAAAAAAAAATGACCCAACCTCTTCAACTACCTCTCTAACCAAATTAACCGTTGGCATTCCTTCTAATTTTAGATTTTTTCCATGACAACATTTTTTTGCATTATAGCAACATTTACATAATAACCCCACCTAGACTCAAAAAATAAAACAAGCATTGCATGATGGCCTAACATGCCCTTATTTGAAAACAACATGAACCTAACTAGACCAATCCTCAAAATAGAGGAACATAGTGCTCTGCACCAATATTGGATTATCATTACATATTGAAATTCAAAAAATATCATATATCCTTTATAGTCCATACAAGATAGTACTATTTTCTTCTCCTTCTTGTTGTGCCCTCAGCACACATGCCCCATTCGGAACGGGGAACCTTTGTTTCCTTCGCCTTGGCGGGTCACTTTTGGCTTCGCCTCATTTTGTTTGCCCCCATTTTGGTGTTCAAAGTGGTTGGTAAGCTCTTAGTGGTGTCTTTCTAAACTAGCCATGTTCTTTGCTCCCTAAAATTTCAAGGTCTTTTGTCTTGGTGGGTCCCCAATTGTTATTTTCCTTAGTGTTTTAGGAACCAACATCCCTTGAGCCCTATGGGTCTACCCTCATAGGCTACCCCTAGCCGACTTCCCTACTACATTTTCTATGTTGAATCATTGAAGGACCCCATCCTTCCATGGTTCGGGACCTACCACTTTGATTGTCATTCCCCCATTTTTCTGACGATTAAGTCTAAATGACCATCCTTGAGACCCATCGGGTCCGCCCTGTCGAGTTTCTGCTTCTTCACTACTATTTTGAAATAGTCTTTCTTAGGCAACTTCCCTTCCATCGAGTTTCGGGGCTATCTTCACCACCTTTTTTAAACCAAACTTTCAGATGGCCTTCCTCTGATGGTGTTCCACCTATCAAGGCCCAATCTCCCTAGTGTTTCCTGTTTATTGCCAAAATTTTAAGCATCCTTCAGCCGATGGCATTCCAGCCATCAAAACCTGGACTCTTCAGTGTCGTCTAATCATCACTGCAGTTAAACGGCCATCCGTCGACGTCCTCCTGACTGCCGGACCCTAGCGCGCCTGCGGCTGATTTCAAATTGAGGCTCACCAACCTTTTGTCTATTGTACAAGAATTAATTGTTGGCATTTAATGTCTTATTTTCTATAAATAGTTGAGTTTGAGCGATCATTTTCACTCACTAGTTTGTTAGAATGAATCATAGAGCTACCCTACAATCGCCGACTTTGAGTCCAACAGATCCTTGTGTCAATTGAAGTCATTTTCCAAATGATCTCTTTGCCTCCTTCATCAGGTTCTAGAGGTGAGTTGGTCATCTTCCCTCCTATTGTGTTTTTCTTGGTTTTTGATAAAATGAATGAGTTTAAAAGGAGAAGAGCAAATGCCTTAGATAGAGGAAAACAAGACACCCCAAACCCAAGTCATGAAATTTTGAGAAATCATTCAAAATCCCCTAATAAACGGTTGAGGAAGTTTGTCCTCCCGGCGCGATTCCTCAACCAGAGCATTAACACTTTGCAAGTTCGAGCTTTGTCTTTGTCATCGTCAATACTTGAAAATTGAACACAACTTACATGCAAAAAAATGCTCTTTTGGGTCTGCCATCGTGGAACACCCCCACCTTTCTGCCATTCAAACTCGATGAAAAATCACAAGCTAAGTGGACTCCATCTATGCTACTCGAACTGCCCACAGAACTTCGTCCATGGGGTGCTGCTCGTGGGCCACCATTTCAAACAGAATTCTGATCCCGGCTCTCCAATGCCTCGGACCCCAACTCCCTATCCATTGGTTGACCTTGTGTGCTAACAATTATATGCCAAATGTCTTTCAGGTCCCAGCGTGCAAACCTCTGTTCGCAGGCCGTCATGGTAATATTGTTGTTCCTTACAACCTTGTAGTGGAAACCTTCTACCCTCTGGGTCCCGATCATCCCATGACTGCGTGAATGAAATGATAAAAACACAAGGGCCCCAATCTTCGGCAGTTCATTCCCTATGGACTTTCATCATTGGGACTCCATCCCATCCCAATTGTTACGAAGGGGAGAATTTCCTTCGTCCTTCCACTGCCCAGGACCCAATCCTTTGTTTGCCTATGAGCTTCTCTGAAGTGAAACAAAGAAAACATGGAAGCCAAGTCCTTGGTCAGGCTCGGTCCTTCAAGTTGCTCTTGTCAGACTTTTGTGGGTATTCTTTGGTTTCAAATGACAATCCCCTCACGGCGTTCCACCCCATTTGACCCAAACCGTCCAAACACTAAGGTATGATGTCGACCATCCTCTGGAGTCGTAGGTCTCGTCCAGTATAACTCCATCACTGTAATGGTGTCTCACCAAAGCCATTCCAAACAACAAACCTAGATAGCCAAGCTCCTCCCTGACTCTGGCCGACTAAAAGATTATCCAAATGCCTTCCAATCACCAAACGAACTTTCACCCACGTGCCAAAATGGCTTGTTCTCCTTAGTTGACCCCAAAATTTAACCAAATCCTAGAGCGGGTGGAACCTTGTTTGCCGCCCTACCCTATTTACACTTCAAAATAACCATCAGTCCAGGGAAGTCCAACCCCTGGGGCCTGAGTCATCCAAACTCCCTCTAAACTACTAATGATGATTTGGGTTTTATGTTAGATTTCTTAAATGTTGAATTATCCAATCTAACCCCATTTGCATGAATTCAACTAACATTTTAGTGTTTTTGTGCTCAAATATGCTCACCCCTCCTTTTCCCATAGGATATATGGAATCAGGTGCAGAACCTACGAGAGCGGTTTTGGAGAAAGAAAAAGGAAAGAAAACGGGAAAAGCACCCCGTCAAAAAGAAGATAAGGACCAGATGAAGTTTCAATTCCAGGGGGAGCCCCTAAAATCCAAAGTCACCACAGAGTGGAAAGAGGTGTCTAACACAAACATTGGACACATAGACATCAACGAGTTCAAGCAGAGGGTCAGGATCAATCTTATGATGGGTAATGCAAGACTAATTAGAAGCAGTGTAATAGCCAAAGCTATAGGCTTCCCTCCTACTCTTGTCACCCCTGAACTAGTAATGGCCTGCAGGGAGGCATACCAGCCAGAGACCTGAATGATAGTGGACATAGATGGAAATGTGTTAGCTGATATGTCTACTCAAGCAATAACCAGAACCTTTCATATCCCTACCTTCAGGGAAATGGAAATACCAACCAGGGATGATGTCAAAGCAATGTCGGAGAAGGACCCACTTAAATGTAAGAAAATCATAAATCAATTTTGGCTCAAGGAGAAGAGGAGCAGTGCTGCCAAGGATCCCCAAGAACTGTTCCAAAGTGATTTTTACGAAGATTACCATGATTTGGTAACATTGTTAAGTAGGGTAATGGGCCTCCCAATGGCTTCCTATTTCCAAGAATGGTTGGTCTACTTTGTAGAAGAGATTCTCCGTGGAGAAGAAACCAAGTTTTATTAGGGCGGGATAATCAGTGACTGCTTCCATGAACAGATTATGATTGTTAAGAAGACCTCCAAATTCTACATGATATCCTATTTGGTTTATTCCTTGGCTACACAAAAGCAATATAGAGGATTGTTCAGAGCTCCAGATGAAGAACCTGGCAAGGAGCTAAAATTTTATGACAAATAACCCCAACTGTAATATAGGAACTTAAAGAAATATTACTACAGGGTCAATGAAGCTTTCATAGGTCATATCATTAGATTGCTTAGGTGTGACTTTGAGAGGTGATTCTCCCATAGCGCAAACACATTTCTACAGAAATATGGCTTTTTATTCATCCAGTACCTGAAGTTCACATATATTCATGCAGAAGGCTTCTCAGAAAGGCCAAACAAGCTGCTCAGGAATCCTAATGACCAGATAATACTATTGGAGCTCTATCAGTAGCTACGACATGTGCACACCCTCTTGAGTAGAAAACATAAGGCAGGCATTCCTTATCCCCTTTCTTTCGGACAAGGGTTATATGATCTCCATACCTCTTAGTGTGCCGACAATTCAAAAAATGAATTGGTCGAATACCATTTGAGACTCCATACTACTCGGCCACTAATGGATCCCTATGGCCATATCAAGAAGATGCTTGGACCTGAATATTACCATCTACATAGCATTGAGGATTTTTGGGCTAATTGCAAAGATGACAATGAAGTGCAGATGAGGCACTATATACAGATGACCACATACTTTGTAAAGAAGTTCAATCCATTCCCAGTACTTGACCAAGTGGAAGTAGATGAAATAACGATCATGGATCCTTGATATAATGCAGTTTCTAATGTTCCACTACCATTGATTGATTGGGATGAACAAGAGGTCGATGACCTTGATATTCTAACCAAGCCCATTGAGGCTCGCACAAAGGAATGGATTGATGGGAAAGTTGCCCGATTGAAACCACAAGGGGTCACTTTGATGTATGAGGGGCTCAAAAATGAGCCAAGTGGAATAGATAGTGGGTCAATTTCTACCCCATCAGGAAAGACTTTGAAATCCCCTCCAGTTACTAGATCAAGGAAAATAAAAGAGGTTGATGAACAACATCCCAATTCCAAGGTATATGCTAGAAAGGCTTTGGAAGGTGAACCTCCCAATAAACATAAGAGTTTAGGAAACGTCACACATATGCCTATTATTTGAGAAGATTCTCTCCATGAGGGAGAGGAAGTGGGAGTTTAACAACCAAAATATCCACTTGTCGGCTCTACTGCTGCTACCCCTCTTCCTACTTCCCATTGGTTGCTACTTGCCTGCAATGGACATTTCGGTCCACCTTGCTTCTTCTCCAACTACCAAGTAGGTCATGATGATCTACTCTTCTTCTACTTCCATTTCTTTGACCACATCTCTCTCATTAGTAACAACAACAATACCCATACCCACACTCTCCCTTCCAGAGGCACTCTCTCGGCACCTACAAAAGGTTCCTACAGAGCTTTCTAAAGTATTAATGAACTCGTATATTCAAGCTACCTTAGCTCAACTTCTTGCTAGTATCCCCACCTCCACTCCTCTAACTGAACCACTCAAAATTAAGCCACAATTCAAATATCCAAGCAGTTAGAGGGGCAAGAAAAGGAAGCAACAAAGGCATTGGAGGAAGAAGTGGATGAATACCATTAACACATAGAGCACCAAAATTTACAAATTGATAAGGAAGTCAATGAGGAAGAGGAAATAGAATCCTCTGAGGGTGATGAAGAAGAAGGTTTCAGCACTAAATATATTGTAGAAACCTTTGATGCAAACCTAGAAGAAGAGCTAGCTTAGCAACTAAGGGATGTTGGAGACGAAGTGGAAAGACCACCTCTTGAAGAAGAAAAGGAGTCTAGTGATAAAATGGAAGAAGAAACTGAACTTCCAACTGGGGAGCAATAAGAAAGACCCAAACATGGTGAAGAGGTTCCTTTCTCAGAAGGGCGAGAAGAACAAAAATAAATAAAGAGTGAGATGTGCCACCCCAAAACGAGCAAAAGAAAGTGAAGAAGAGGCTAAAACCCACAAGAGTCCAGAAATAGATCAGCCCAAGGAACATGGGCATGAAGAAGAAAAAGAAGAAAAGGATACTGAAGGGGAGGATAGCCTCAAGGAACAAATGCCCACCAAGTCCCCCATTAAACGCATGGTGTTCATCTGAGACTCTGATGAAGAAGAAGGAGAAGACAGAAGGATGAAGCAAGAAGCTCTTGATCATAAAGAGATTAAAGTCAGAAGGGACGAAGAAGAAGGTGATTGTGAATCACCCAAGAAAGAGTCTCAGATACCCGAGTGGCTGGAAAAGCAATTACAAAAGCAAGCTCCTACTCCAAAATATCCAAGAGCAAGGTTAGATGCCATCTTGTCCTGAGCTTAGATCAGCACAAAAAAGAGAAAAAGCCCAAAGTTAGATCCAAGTTGACAATGGACACTTCTGGATATAGGACCGTGTAGGTAGTCACACTGGTGGTGGGAGAAGGGATAAGTTACAACATCTCCACTATTGACTTGGGGACAGCTTCCAAAGAGCATAAAATAGATCATCTCCAGGAGTCTGTTGCCACGATAGTGCATTTAATACAGCAAGATAAGATCTCCAATGAAGAACTTAAGGCACTGGTGGCTGATTTGATAGCCTATATCCAACAATGGTCATCTACGGAATAGCTTCCTATGACATCCTTGGCTTCGCCATAGCTGTTGTCCAGGGAGAAAATTGACAAGCTTGAGAAAAGAAAGAAGTGGACTAAGACTACCGAGGATTGGTTCCAACAAGTCCTGTATGCTGGAAACATGGGCATCAGTTGTGCTGTCAGGACAACAAATAAATTCTTGGAAGTCCAAAAATTGGTTCAAACAAGTCCTGTATGCTGGAAACATGGGCATTAGTTGTGCTGTTAGGACAACAAATAAATTCTTGGAAGTCCAAAAATCCCTTGAGGGCACAAGGAAGTTCTGCACTGATTTCCTGGGGATATATGAATCCACCTATCCTAAGATTGAGGCCATCCTCAAGCTGCCTCACAAAACATGGAAAGAAGACCTTTCATTCATGAAGGACGATCACTAGCTAGTGGATATGTGGAAACTAGATTTTGATCATAGAAAAGGGATATGGGAACAAGTACTTCAAAGCACAATGGAGCCTAACATTGATTGGGCCAAGGACATTAGGGCCAATTGTGTTGAGTATCTGAAATTGATGACAGGATATGATGTGCCCATTGTTGAGATCGATCCGGGAAAGGTAAAGCCTTATTTACATAAGAAGATGGAAGATGGAATGTCATGAGAGATCACCATGGATTTCATGAATTTTGTTGCTCGGGACTTCACCCAATTTGAACAAGTCAGGGATAATACAACTAAGTGTGATGAAGATTGGGATACACTTACAAACCGATCTAAACAATGGAACTACCAAGTGCTCCAATCTAATATAATGGAGATCAAGAAACTTCAGTTCTTAATCAACAAGTTCATAGAGTATGACACTTTGAAAAAGCAGGAAGGAAACCCGAACATCGATGAAAAGCTCCTCAAAAAATAGCTGTAGTAGAGGAAACCAACAAAAGACAAAAATGCTACAGTGCTACAACAAGAGGACAAAATAGGGAAAAGATGAGGAATTTATTTTAAATTGTAATATATTTGGGGGTAAGTGAAACCCTAGTTTGTAGTGAATCTTGGCCACACAATGCAAATCAATCTTGGCCATTCATTTTTCTTTTTGAACACTATAAATAGGGGGTCTCCTCTCATTTCCAAAGGAGAGTTGAGTTGTAATGACATGCTGTAGAAATTTTAATAGAAGTTCATTGGCTTTTGGTGCACTCTTGAATTTCTATTGCTTGTTTCATGGTTCATCTCCCATATTTAGTTGATTTAGTTAGATTTACTTTTTTGTCCTTCATAATTTTAGATTAATTTGATAGATTAGTTAATGATGTTCAATGGTTGTGCAGATTTTTGTTGTGTTGATGCTTTTCTTGTCCATACTTTTTGTTGTTTACTAATGGTAGATAGTTGTGTAAAGTTAGTTTAAACTTAAAATTGAAAGCTGCTCCAAATTTTTATCTTTTTTTATGCATGTTTATGGTGAATGAATGGTAGAACATTTGTAGTCCTTAGAAGCTAGCACAAGTTTCATGATACTGTGAGTTTTCTGGTTAAGTGAAATTCTATTTTCAGGAAGCTATCCATAGTAGAACCCTCCATGATCACTATTCATAGTTAGTTTCAGATCTAGGAACCTCTTCTGTTCCCTACATTTTTCCTTTTTTTTAATAGGTAACTTGTGCTAAGGTTCATTACACTTTGTAAAGTCAAATCTTAAGATAAAACACGAGTTTATGATTATTGTTCAAACTTGCAGCAAACTGCACTCTAACTTCCCATCTTAGGAACTCCATTTCAAGATCCATCTCACATCCAGCCCAAATTACGTAAGTCCACCCTATGATTACTAGCAAAATTACATCAAACATCAATTGATAAATTCCAGAGACGTCATGACCTGACACCTAAGAGACCTTGGGGTAGCGATTAGTAATTTTCTTGCAAATTTCTACCTTTCAAGAGAGGTAGTGCGCCTATGCACTTCCTATGTTGAGAAAGTGCTAAAACACCCATCAACAGAACTAGCGCTAGAAGGAGGGCTGAGTTAAGCTAGATCAAATTGGATCATTTTCGGTTGAAAGATTCCAAAGAGTTCTAAGGTCAACACCAAACAAAGGGGAATTTCAAGAGTTGTAGCCCCCCACAAGGGATAAGTGAAGAAAGGGAGGGGACGCCGCCTCTTCCTCTTCTTCCATCTCTTCCGCTTCCCTTCCACCTTCACCTTCCTCCACCTTTCATCCATCCTCCACTCAACCACTCCAAACCACCTTCGGGCCTCATCCTTCCCACACCCGAGGAGTGGCCCCCATCCCGACCTTCCAAGTCCAAGGCACAGTCCCAACTGCCACTACCTCAATGTAGCCCCAAGTCATTGTCCCACAATAGCAAGTACCACCTTTGCCTCCCCTCATAGCTTGGTCAGTGCAAAACCCTTCTCCATTGCACTTCAATGCTTACCATGACATTCCTAAGAATCCGAAGAGATTTTGTACGAATTTTAATCCTTGCGATCCACAAAGGATGGTAGAAGAACACATTAAGATATTTGAAACAACAATCAAAGATATGCAAGTCGATCATGAGGACATGGCGTGTCGGCTCTTTCCATACTCTCTAGGAGAAGAAGATTTTTATTGGTATATCAATTTTCTGAGGGGGTCCATTACTTCATGGGATCTTATGATGAATGTGTTCCTACAAAAATACAAAATTTTGATCAACCCTTCAAAGATGTACTGATAGTTTACGTCTGTCCATAAAGAAATCAGCGAACCAATCATCTCATTCAATGATCATTTCCATCGTGCCTACATGAGGCTTCAAGCTCCATATGTGCTCAATGATGCTACTACCCTACCTATTTATTATGTAGCATTAGACAATCTTACGTCAGCATTGGTAAAAATAATGCACCCACCACTTACAAGGTTGGTGAATGCCTATTCAGAGGCAGTTATCGCCAATACCGATTTAGGGTAGAACATTTCCGCTCTGCTACCCCCTTTAGGTCCGGTGGCTCATCTAATGTAGGTTCAAGGGCTCAACCAAGTGTTTTCTCATCAGACACCTCTTATGAACTAGGTGCCTTAGTTGCCTATAGTCCCACATCCAGGATAGCCAATGAACTAGGTGCCTCTCATGCCTTCGTATTTGCAGCCTCAACAACAATAGAGCTACCCTCAAGCTCCCCAATAGCAGCAAGCATACTCTCAGCCACCTCAAGCACCATTATACCTACCAGGACCAAAATTTCCTCCAGCACAACAAAATTATCCAGTTGCCCCACCTGTTTTTCTTCAAAATCAAGTGTCACAGCCAAGTAACACTGAGAAATACTAACTCGAGGAGCTGACTAAAATGATCAAGAAAATGTCCACAAAGATGATGCACCTAAGAAATCAGAATAATCAATTGCAGTCCTCCCAACATAGCCTCTAAGATAATCTAAATTAGGAGAACATATATAACAAAGATAGTAGGGATAACTACAAAGTGTGTACCTCTTTAGGAAAAAATTATGAATGAGGGAAAAATTCCAATCATAATTTTGAAAGGAGACCCTCCCAAAGTCAAAACTGAACGTGGAATACAAGGCCCAATAATGGGGGTGTTCCTACTCCTCTTGATCAACTTGCTAATAATGAGAAGTCGACTAGCGAAGTGTACCTTATTGAGGCTACCTTATCTAGATGGTGTCAGATTCATAAGACAAGTAGGCATTCTGAGCTGGACTACCCTGAATTCTAGACAGCCATGAAAATCTTTCAAATAGAGGTCCAAAACACCATTGACAGTGCAAAATGCAGAGACCTCATTCCATCTAAGACTTACAACTCCTCATGTCTTGTAGTTAGCCAAGCCCCATTCCTACAGAGCGACAACAATGAGCTTGAGATTGAGACCGTCGCTGCCAACAATGAAGAAGTGCAAGAGGTAAGTAACGATGAAACTTTGTCTCAGCTTGTTGCTTCCGCAAACAATGATCCAATGGATGAGGTTCAAATGTTCCATTAGATAGCGACTCCCTACTACCTTAGGAATAGGCAGGCGGGTGGACTTTTTACTACTTCTATTCCACCCAACAAATTTAGCACTCCACCTAATCCCAATGCCAGTAATAATCTTGGCTTACCTCATGTGCCCACTCAATATCTCAACAAGGATAGGTCATTAAATCAGCCTCAAAGCCAACCACAAAATCAGCCTCAAGGTAAACCCCAAAGTTGGTCAAGCAAAACACAAGCCTAGCCAACTAGCTCTGCCATAGGTCGAGCATTCAAATTTGAAATTGAACAAATGGGAAAATACATTGCTGAGGAGTTCAAGAGGGTCAAAATCAGCTTGTCCACCTTTGAGTTACTCAGGTCCCAGCCTTCAGACATGCCTTCTTTAGAGTTATTAATGGAACCCCATCTTCAAAGGAAACACAAGAAGTATCAACCAAGAGAGTTTCTTTTGAAGACCCTCCAAATGAACCCATTATTTAGTAAATTCATGGAAAGAAGGCTGATCCACCTCAAGGTTAGTTGACAGGTAAGCAACCTGTTAAGAAATTAGATCAAAACAATAGGAAAAACCCCAAGGATTAGCCCTCTGGGTAGACTAAGGACAAGGTTAGTGATAAGAATAAATCTCAAGTAGCTCAGATTGATACACCCATGGACCTCTTCCAAGGAAAGTTGGAAACACCACCCTCCCTTACCACCATATGGATATTCAAAAAGAATTTGCACAATTCCTTGTTTGACTTTGGATAATCAGCCAATGTCATGCCCTTACCAGTATGCAAAGCTCTTGGTATTACCCCCACTCCCTCAAGAAGAAAGGTGGACCAACTAGAAAAAACTAAAGTAAACATCATTGGAGAAATGAACTGGATCCCAATGTAGATTTTTGTGGACCTGAGGGTGTAACAAGTTATTGATATCCAGGTTGTGGATATCCCATATACGTATGGAATTATCTTGGGATGAGACTTCACCCATGCATTGAATGGATATGCTGCAACAGATTTTTCCCACATGTGGTTGCTGTGGAAGGGGCTACCAAATCAAATTTGCATAGATCAAGAGCCATGTATGAAATTCATGATCATAAAATACAACAACACCAATGAAGTGTTATTTGTGAAAATAGAATTGGGAAACTACTGCCCCTTTGCTTATCAAGAAGAAGTAGAGATGCAAGAAGAATAACTACCTGCAAAATTCTTCTTGGTGCAATGCAGTCCTCCAACCAACTTGGTCCATGCGCCTCAAAGCATAGAAATGTTAGTGGAACTAGAAGAAGAAGAGCCTTATGAAGATGGCAATTTAGGATTGCTAGATAGTTACTGAGAATTTATGGAAAGATGTGTACAAAATCAAGTCAATCTAGGGGCAAGAATGGATTTCCAAGACCTTTTACTGCCAAGTTGGTGGAGGGTACACAATGCTTCCCACTCTGAGTTCAAATGCTACTTGTGCTAGACAGTAGTTGAACATGTCAAAGGACTAGTCTCCCCTCGAAAGGAGATGCTAGCAGGGAAGCCTACCCCAAATCATATTGAATCAACACATATTTCATAGATTGCGGATGACAACTTGCAACCTAAAGGTAATGAATGCATTCTTGGCCCTGGCATTAAAGAGCCTTCAAAATTCTAGACAATACACTTTGATGGATCTAAGTCAAAGCAAGGAGCCGATGCTGGATTCGACCTAATCAGCCTTATGGGTAAGACCTATTTCATTTCCCATAGACTTCAATTCTATTGTACCAATAATGTAGCAGAATATGAAGCTTTAGTGCATGGTATTTTGAGGGCCTTAATGAAGAATGTTAAAATGCTGCAAGTTTTCGGTGATTCCAAGTTGGTAGTCAAGTAAGTTAGAAAATTGTACTCATGCCATGACAGAAGGTTGGAAAACTATAGGCATAGGGTTTGGGATCTCTTAGAAGGACAAGATGCATTTAATATACAGTTGATCCCACGTTCCTAGAATCAAACGACTGATGCTTTGGCTCAGGCAGCCAGTACTTTGCAACCCCTCTCCTTATCTGGCCTCAAGAAATTCACTGTGGAATTAACTTCCACACCATCTATTCCAGAAAATTTCATTCACTTCTAGGTATTCAATGACTATAAGCATATCCTAGAATTCATCACGAGCTCTGACGTGTTTTCCACACACATCATTGATGAAGCAGATCCAGAAGAGGCTGAATTAGATATAGAAGGGGTTATTAACCTCAAAAAAAATACTATCCCTAGTGGTATGGTTTAGCTTGAGTGCATATTTGATTTGGATCAAACTAGAGATCAAGATCAACAAACAAAGAGGGATGCCATAAGCAACCAATGTAACACTCACAACCTCGGGACAATTGAGGAAGTCAAGAATATTTTTATTGGAAAAGTGTACACTGCAGAAGAAAAGAAAGGGATTGTGGATGCTTTATAAAAGTATCACGATGTGGTGGCATGGAGCTATGAAGATCTAAAAACTTATGATGCCTCCATCATAACACACACCATCCCCCTCAAGCCTGATGTGTGGCCATTCTGCCAATGATAGTGCCCTATTAACACATTGATAGAACCAATCATCTACAAAGAGGTACATAAATTACTTTCAGCCAGAATTATCTTCCCAGTTAGACATTCTACATGGGTGGCCAACTTGGTCCTGTCAGAAAAAAGAACAGAGAAATTAGATTGTGCATAGACTTTTTCAATCTGAACAGAGCCTCGGAGAAGGGCAATTATTTAGTTCCATCATTGGATGAGGTACTATAGATCATCAATGGTTCGCAAATGATGTCTTTCCTTGATGGGTACTCTGGGTATAATCGAGTGATGGTACAATATGAAGACCTCCATATGATAGCATTCACCACCAAGTGGGGGACCTTCACTTACATAAGAATGCCATTTGGGCTCATCAACATTGGCACCACCTTTCAATGTGCCATGGACATTGCATTCAAATATTTGATTGGAAAGTGTATAATCATCTACATTGATGATTAGTCTGTGTTCTCTAAGAAGCAGAGTGATCACATTGCCGACTTTGTGCAAAGTATTTCATAGGTGCCAAGAATTCAGAGTTTCTCTTAACGCAAAGAAGTGCATCTTTGGAGTAATAGAAGGAAAAAATTTTGGGCTTTTTATCTCAGAGTGAGGCATCTCCATTGACCCTAAGCACATCCAGTCCTTATTGATGATTTAGCTACTAGGCAGTAAGAAAGAACTCAAATCTTTCTTCGAAAAGATCAACTTCGTGCAAAAGTTCATTACAAGATTTGTTGAGATTGTGAAGCATGTCAATGCCATGTTGAAACAATATGCTAAGATTGAGTGGACCCCTAAAGAAAAGAAATCCTTTGAAGAAATTAAGCAGGAAATTGTTGAAGCACCTGTGCTAGTTAGCTCAGACTATCTGAAGCCCTTCTACATCTATTCATTTGCTTCAAATCATTCATGTGCCAGCATTTTGACCAAGAAAGACAATGATCGGAATGAGCACTCTATTGCCTTCATGAGTGCCCCCTTAAAATATGTTGAGCTAAGATATCACAATGTGGAAAAATAGGCGTATTCCCTTGTTAGAGGAGTGAAGAAGTCCAGACATTACATCTTACTTAATAAGGTGCTTTCCATTCTTCCTGACTTGGCAATGAAGACATTGCTCATGCAAAATGCGCTGGGAGAATGAAGAGAAAAGTAGGTTACATTGTTACAAGAATATGACATGGAGATTCAGCCCATGAAATTAGTAAGAGGATAGGCACTCACTCAAACAATAGTTGAAACATCAGCTCAAGTAGGGCCTAAACTTATAGTGCAACAGTACTAGATTGAGGACGTTTCCCCAAGGAAGTGGTATGATGACTTAGTCTATTATTTGTTGAACCACAAGTTCCCACCTCACTTGTGGGGAGTTCAAAAGCATGCCATCAGGCTGAAGAGAAGCAACTATATGCTGCAAGGATCCATTTTATATAGGAAGAATCATGAAGGTGTCTATCTGGGATGCCTTGGCAGAGAAGAAGCTAGCTGGGTCTTGAGGGAATTTCATGACAAGTTTGGCACCAATCATGGATTAGGTCCTTCCACCACACATAAAATCCTATAGGTAGGTTACTATTGGCCAATAGTCTTCAAGGATGCTCACAACCATATTCATGCATGCCACATCTGCCAGATCGTTGCAACCAAAGAGAAGAATGATATTGTCCCGCTGCAATCAATTATGGAGGTGAGGTCATTTGTGCAATGGGGTCTTGACTTCATTGGTTTGATAATCCCATCATCGTTTGTAGGACACAGGTACATTCTAACTACTTTTGATTATTGCACTAGATGGATAGAACCCATTGCATGTAGGCAATGCACAAAAGAGGTAGTTATGAATTTTCATGAAACTTTTATATTAAATAATTTTGGTTGCCCCTATGCATTAGTGTGTGACAATGGCCCTACATTTTCTTCACTCAATTTTTCTAGTTGGGCCTTTGATTATAGAATTTCCCTCAAATTCTCATCCAAATACTATTCCCAATGCAACGGCCTAGCAGAATCCACCAACAAGAATCTGATCACTATAATCAAAAAAGTGCTCGATAGGAATCCTAGGGACTGGCATACCCAACTCCGTTTTTCCCTCTAGGTAGATTGCACCAGTGACAAGGCTACCCTTGGTGATTCTCCATTCCATCTTGTTTATGGCATAAAGCCAATATTCCCAATCCACTTGAAGATTCCCATCCTCTAGTTTATCAATGATTTTTATGAAGAACGGGATCGTAGAAAATATCACTTAGTTGAGTTACTACATTTAGAAGAAGTACGTGACCGTACAATAGAAAATTTTTCCAAAAATAAAGGCATAGTTAAAAGATGGTTCGACTGCTGAGCTAAAATTAAGGCCTTCCAAATTGCTAATCTAGTCCTATGTTGAGACAAGGACCATGAGAAGAAAGGGGGACATAACAAATTCGACAAGCTTTGGCTTGGCCCCTTTTAGATAGCTAAAATCCTTGGAGACAATGCTTTTTTCCTAAAGACCCTAACTGGTGAGGACATCCTATTGCCTGTTAATGGGAAACACCTAAAGCATTACTTCCAAGCCTGAGCTCTCTTAAGCTCTTCTTTTGTAAATACTTGTATATAGGTTAGTTTAGGTTTCTTTTGGTTTTCTTTCACTTTGCCGCTTTGCGTTACTTTTCTTTCTTTTTGCTCATTCCTAGTTGTTTTGATTTGGTGAGGGTGTCCTTCACTTCTGTTGTAGTGGCCCTACTCATTCAACAAATGGTTCACTTTGTTGCCCACCCTTAGTTTTCTTTGGCTAAATATTCACTCTCAACCATCGGTCTCTGATCACTGCTATGGAATGACTTCCTCATTTGAACTCTACCTTAGAACTTGACCCTTGGTTAAATCCTTTTATGTTCATCTCAAATTCTACACAAAACACATAAATTATTTCCAAAGTGTTGTACAGTAGCTGTTATGATCACTTGGTGAGTGAAAAATCTTAAGTCCACTCCAGTGACCACTGTGGTTCCCAAACCCATAGTATGCTTGCACGGTTGGGAAAAAGAAGAAAGTATTAAAAGAAGAATCAGAAGAAAGAACGAAATGAAAATTCTAAAATCAAGCAACCATATGGGTGTGCAAATAACTCTACCAAGGCTATGGACACCCAACTAGCAGTAAAGCAATATCCATGGGGTCACAGCTACAACTCTGTTAGGGCTATGGATGCCTGACTGGCAATGGGGCAATGTCTAGGTTACTTTTGGAGTTGGACGATTAATGTAGCTTGCTTAGTTTGATTGGTTGTTGCTTGTTGCAGTTTCTAAGGAAAGGAAATGAATTCACCAAGCACACACTTTTAAGATGCTTCGTGGGTTGACTCAACTAAGGAACCTATTCTCCTAGTTCACTTTTGGACATCGAACCCTGGTCCACGAACCAAGGATTCTAGGTTCTGACTGAACATTTATCCTCAAAACGCTCGATATCGTTCCCCAGTAGAGTCACCATTTGTTGTGCCCTCAACACACATGCCCTGTTCAAAATGGGGACCCTCTCTTTCCTTCACCTTGTCGGGTCACTTTTGGCTTTTCCTCATTTTGTGTGCCTTCATTTTGGTGTTCAAAGTGGTTAGTAAGCTCTTAGTGGTGTCTTCCTAAATTGGCCATGTTCTTTGCCCCCTCAAATTTCAAGGTCCTTTATCTTCACGGGTCCCCAGTTGTTGTTTTCCTTAGTGTTTTAGGAACCGACATCCCTTGAGTCCTGTGGGCCCGCCCTCGTGGGTTTCCCCTAGCGGACTTCCCTACTACATTCGTCGTGTCGAATAGCTAAAGGACCCCATCCTTTCACAATCCAGGACCCACCACTTTGATTGTCATTCCTCCATGTTTCTGACGATTAAGTCTAAACAACCATCCTTGAGACCCATCAGGTTCACCCTGTCAGGTTTACTCTATTGGGTTACCGCTGCTTCACTGCCATTTCAAAAGGGTCTTTCTCGAGCAGCTTCCCTTGCATCGGTTTCTAGGGCTATCTTCACCACATATTTAACACCAAACTTTTAGACGACCTTACCCTCACTGCATTTCGCTTGTCAGGGCCTGATTTCCCTAGCACCGCCCATTTAATGCTGAACTTTTAAGCTTCCTTCAGCCAATGATGTTCTGGCTTTCGAAACCTAGACTCTTCAGCATTGTTCGATCATCACCACAGTTAAACGACCATCTGTCGACATCCTCTTGATTGTCAAACCCCAACACTCTTGCAGCCGATTTAAAATAGAGGATCACCAACCTCTTGTCTATCATACGAGCATTAATTTTTGGAATTTAATGTTCTATTTTCTATAAATAGTTGAGTTTGAGCAGTCATTTTCACTCACTAGTTTGTCAAAATGAATCAAAGAGCTACCCTGTGATCGCCGACTTTGAGCCCGATGGATCCCCGTGCCAATTCAAGTCATTTGTTGATTGATCTCTTCACCTCCTTCATCGGGTTCTAGAGGTGAGTTGGTCATTCACCCTCCTGTTGTTTTTTTCTTGATTTCTTGTAAAATGAATGAGTTTAAAAGGAGAACACATACCCTAGATAGAGGAAAACAAGGCGCCCCAAACCCAAGTCATGAAATTTGAAGAAATCATTCAAAATCCCCTAATAAATGGCCCCAGAACCTTGTCCTCTTAGCGCCTTGGCCAGAGTGTTAAGTCTTGGCATTTTCTTCATTTTCATCAATACTTGAAAGCTAAAGACAACTTACATGCAACAAAATGCTCTTTTGGGTCCGCCATCGTGGAAAGCCCCCACCATCTCGTCATTCAAACCCAGTGAAAACTCACAAGCTAAGTGGACTCCATCCATGCTACCCAAACCTGTGCCCGTGGAACTCCATCCCCGAGGCGCTGCTCATAAGCCACCGTTTCAAACAACATTTTGATCCCAGCTCTTTGATGCCTCGAGCCCCAACTCCCTATCTGTCAGTTGACCTCTTGCGCTAACGATTATGTGCCAAATGTCGTTTGGGTCCTGGCGCATGGACCTCCATCCATGGGCCGCTGTGGTAATATCATCATTCCTAATAGCTTTCTAGTGGCAACCTTCCACCCTCCAGGTCCCGATCATCCCACGATTATGCGAATGAAATGATAAAAACATAAGGGCCCCAACCTTCGGTGAGTCATTCCCTGTGGACTTCCATCATCATGACTTTTTCCCATCCCAACCATTACAAAGGGGAGAATTACCTTCATCGTTTTGCTGCCCAAGACCTAATCCTTTATTTTCCTATGAGCTTCCCCTAAGCAAAACAAAGAAAACATGGAAGCCAAGTCCTTCGGGTTGCTCTCATTGGAAGTCCACGCGTATTATATCATTTCAAATGGCAATCCCCTAATGGCTTTCCACCCCATTTGACCTGAACTTCCCAAACACTAATACATGATGTTGACCATCCTCTGGACTTGCAGGTCCCGCCCGGCAGAACTCCATCCCTAGAATGTTGTGTCACTAGAGCCATTCCAAATGGAAAACCCAAACAGCCAAGCTTCTCCCTAACTCTAACCACCTAAAAGATGATCGAAATGTCTTCCAATCACCAAACAATTGACCCACGTGTCAAAATGGCTTGTTCTCCTTAGTGGACCCCACAATCTGACCAAATCCTAGGGCAGGTGGAACCTTGTGGGATGCCTGCCCTATTTTCCCTTCAAAACAGTTGTTAGCCCAGGGAAGTCCAACCCTTGGGGCTCGAGTCATCCAAAATCCCTCTTGTGAACTATTAATGATGATTTGGGTTAAATGTTAGATTTCTTAAATGCTAAATTATCCAATCTAACCCTGTTTCCAAGAATTCGACTAATGTTTTAGTGTTTTCATACTCGAATATGCTCACCGCTCCTATGCTTGTAGGATATATGGAATCAGGTGTAGGACCATCGAGAGCGGCTGTGGAGAAAGAAAACGGGCAAAGCACCCCATGGAAAAGAAGATAAGGACCAGATGAAGTTTCAATTCCAAGGGGAACCCCTAAAATCCAAAGTCACCACAGAGTGGAAGGAGGTCTCTAACACAAACATTAGACACATAGACATTGACAAGTTCAAGTAGAGGGTCAAGATCAACCCTATGATGAAGAATGCAAGACTAATTAGAAGTAGTGGAATAGCCAAAGTTGTAGGCTTCCCTCCCACTCTTGTCGCCCCTGAACTAGTAATGGCCTGTAGGGAGGCATACTAGCTAGAGACTCAAACGATAGTGGAAAAAGATGGAAATGTGTTAGCTATATGTTCACCCAAGCAAGAATCCAGAACTTTCATATCCCTACCTTCGAGGAAATGGAAATAGGGTAAAAGCATAAAGTTGTGTCACATTTTCAGCCAACTTATCAATGCAACTTAATTTAAGTATTTATAACTAAAAATCAATTTTGGTCAAACATATGATCTAGTAAGATTAATTGTAGCTAAGTTAGATACTTCCACAACTTTCTCAACTAAAATTGTTGGCTAAAAATATATGGAGCACCACTTTGAGTCCAATTTACCAAAAAAATATAATGATTTGAAAAACATTGAAGTTTCAATAACTCATACTAATGTAAATAACATTTTCTAAAAATATAAAAATACCCTTTTGTAGATCCATAAGTTTAGTTTTCAAAAATATATTTATTTTAATAGTTTAATTATATTTATATTTTTATTTTATTTTTACTAAAAGTAGTTTATCAGCACAAATTATTAGGTTGATTACCATGCCAAGGAAAAATACTAAACCTTATTAAAAAAAAAAAAATATGATGCACTAGATAAAAGAATTTATTTCAAGATAGTATAATTTTTTTTTCCATTTTAGATAAATATTTAAAATGAAAGTTGGCATTTGATGGAAAAACTATTTTTTGATTCACACAAATTTTTTATATTTACTTAAAAATATGTATTTATCAAAATTGGAAAAAAATATATCCATGCACTAAAGTTTCAAGTTATAAATACACACAAAATATTTGAAAGAAAAAAAAAATTACTATAAAAAGTTTAATGTCTCATGAAACTTTATTTTTCAGCATTTTATCATCAACTAAATTATAGTGTTAATTTATTAAAAACTAGTTTAAATTAAATTTTATTTTTTTTAAATTACAAACATAAAATATACTAAAAAATACATATTCTACTAGTTTACATCATTTCAAAATTCAAAACTTATATGCCACTTTTTAGTGATTCAAATTTAAAAGTTGGATCAATGTTGGTCACTTCCTTTATAAAGTGTGACACGACTTTGTGCTTTTACCCAATACCAACCAGAGATGATGGCCAGGCAATGTGGGAGGAGGACCCACTTAAATGTATAAGAAACTCATAAATCAGTTTTGGCTCAAGGAGAAGAGGAGCAGTGCTTCCAAGGTTCCAAAAGAACTATTCTAAAGTGATTTTTATGAAGATTACCATGAATTGGTAATATTGTTAAGCAGGGTAATGGGCCTCCCAATGGCTACCTATTTCCAAGAATGGATGGTCTACTTTGTAGAGGAGATTCTCCATGGAGAAGAAACCAAGTTTTACTAGGGTGGGATAATCAGTGACTGCTACCATTAATAGTTTATGGTTGTTAAGGAGACCTCCAAATTCTACATGACATCCTATTTGGTCTATTCCTTGGTCGAATGGAGGAAATACAGAGACTTGTTCAGAGCTCTAGATGAAAAACCTGGTAGGGAGCTAAAAGTTTATGACAAATACCCCCAACTGTAATATAGGAACTTCAAGAAATATTACTAAAGGGTCAATCACGCTTTCATAGGTCATATCATCATATTGCTCCAGGTGACTTCAAGAGGTGAGTCTCCCACAATGCTAATGCATTTTTGAAGCAATATGCCTTTCTGTTCATCTAGTACATGAAGATCACATATATTCATATAGAAGGCTTCTCAAAAAGGCCAAACAAGCTGCCCTGGTATCCTAATGACTAGATAATACTATTGGTGCTCTCTCAGCAGCTATGGCATGTGCACACCCTCTTGAGCAGAAAACATAAGGCAGGGATTCCTTATCCCCTTTCTTTTGGCCAAGGGTTATAAAAACTCCATACCTCTCAGTGTGTCAACAATTCAAAAAAGGAATTGGACGAATACCATTTGAGACTCCACACTACCCAGCCATGGATGGATCCCTATGGCCATATCAAGAAGATGCTTGGACCTAAATATTCCCATCTACATAGCATTGAGTATTCCTAGGCTAATTACAAAGATGAAAATGAAGTGCGAATGAGGCACTATATGTGGATGACCACATACTTTGTAAAGAAGGTCAATTTGTTCCTAGTACCTAACCAAGTGGAAGAATATGAAAGCATGGTCATGGATCCCCGGTATAATGTAGTTACTAATATGCCACTACCACTGATTGATTGAGATGAGCAAGAGGTCGATGACCTCGATATTCTAACCAAGCCTGTCGAGGCTCGCACAAAAGAATGGATTGATGGAAAATTTTCTTGATTGAAACAGCAAGGGGTCACTTTGACCTATGATGGGCTCGAAAATGAGCCAAGTGGAACAGAAATTGGTTCAGTTGTTGCCCCATCAGGAGAGACTTCTAAATCCCCTCTAGTTACTAGATCGAGGAAAAGAAAAGAGGCTGATGAACAACAACCCAATCCCAAGGTATACGCTAGAAAGGCTTTGGAAGGTGAACCTCCCAAAAACATAAGATTTTGGGTAGCATTAAAAATATGCCTATTATTCAAGAATATCCAATCCATGAGGGAGAGGAAAAGGAGACTAAACAACCAAAATATCCACCTGTCAGCTCCACTGTTGTTGCCCCTCTTCCTACTTCCCAGGAATTGGTTGGTACTTCCCCGCCTGTAGTCTACATCTCATTCCACCTTGCTTCTTCTCCACCTACTGGGCAAGTCATGATGATCGACTCTTCTTCCACCATCACCTCTCCACTCTCTTCTGCTTCCATGTCTCCAACCACATTTCTCATTACTAACAGCAATGATACCCATACCCACACTATCCCTTCCAAAGGCATTATCTCAACACATGCAGAAGGTTCCTACAGAGCTTTCTGAAGTATTAATGAACCCATCTATTTAGGCTACTTTGGTGCAAATTCTTGCTAGTATCCCCACCTCCACTCCTCCAATTGAACAACCTGAAATGAAAGCCACAATGCAAATATCCAAGGAGTTAGAGAGGTAAGAAAAGGAAGCAATGAAGGAATTAGAGGAAGAAGCAGACAACTACCATAAACACATAAAGCACTAGCATTTACAAATTGATAAGGTATTCTATGAGGGAGAGGAAAAAAATCCTCCAAGGGTGATGAAGAAGTGTTGGAAATATGTGCCTAAATCATCACAGGCTATAACCTCTATTGGAGCCAAGTCGGTGTGATATTGTTAATGTCTGGCCAACTAGCAGCTTTGACACATTGTGTTTTGTACAGGTCATTGTGACCTTGCTTCTGTCTCACCAAAGGAGCCTATCGCTGTGACAAGAAGCATTCAAAGTGACCTCTCACCACCCATGGAGATATCTAGCTGATAGGCCATTCTATCGTATATCGGAGAGACTTGGCCGAAAGGTTTAAGGTTTCGGTATGAGGTCTTACCGATATGAATGTATCGTCGATAGCATTCACTTGGTGTCTTCAGGGTAACTCGAAGGTTTCGTTATAAACTCCTGGGGACAGTTTCTTTGTCTCACCAACAGTATACATCGGTATAACATGAGATGGCTCGGTAAGAAGTCTTACCGATATGGATGTCTTGCCGACAATGTTTAATATGAAGTCTTCGGGGAAAGTCTTCGAGTTCGGTATGACTTATATCGATAAGGAATGTCTCACCGATGGTGTACACTCGAGGTAGCACAAAAGATCTAGTTGTGAGGTCTTATCAATGGAAAGAAGTCTTGCCGACTATTCAGTATGACTTGAGACTTCGAAGTAGCATAAAGAACTCAATAAGATGTCTCAGTGAAAGATGATTGTCTTACCGATGTGAATACTCATGTCTATGTGACTTATGGACCTCGGTATGAGGTCTTGGAAAAGCGATGAGTCTCACCAAGTGGTGGATGCACTAGGATTAACATGAAGTATTCGTGTGATGTCTTGGCAATAGCGTATGTCTTGCCGACTGTTGGATGCTTCGTGTAACTTAAGAAGTCTTGGTGTAACCTCTTGGTGAGTGGTAAGTCTTGCGATAGCAATGTTGAATTTGATGCAATGATTGTAAGTTCGATGGAACCTCTTCGATGGAAAATCTTGGTGATATCAAATTCTAAGCTTTGTGGCATCGGGAAGACATGGCCAGTGTCTCACCGATATGCCAACACAACTTCATTGCCTTTTAACTATTTGACCATCCTATGTGGAGTCTCGTGGACCAATCAAAGAAGCCAAATGGGAACCATTGGAAGATAGTCTATTAAAGCAGTTCTGTGAGGAAGTTCGAAAGATAGGGAATGACATGAATAT
Organism: Sequoia sempervirens; assembly: GCA_007258455.2. Taxonomy (NCBI): domain Eukaryota; kingdom Viridiplantae; phylum Streptophyta; class Pinopsida; order Cupressales; family Cupressaceae; genus Sequoia; species Sequoia sempervirens. The sequence continues at coordinate 25,312 of VDFB02097287.1, forward strand.
AGTTTGAAGTTGCAGATGCTTGATGGTTCAGTTGGTTTGAAGAACAGTTGTGTGAACAGTTCGAATTGTATCAGAGTGATTTTGATTTTGTAAATATTGTAATTTGAAGGTTCCTGTACAAGATTGATCATTGTGAAATCTACTATAATCTAGCATCAAAAAGATAAATCAGAACTCTGTATGTAATTATTTGTTACTAT